>JANAVB010018135.1:0-30827 GCA_029216955.1 Iris pallida | reverse complement strand
ACCTTCTCTGTTGCCTACACCACCATCTCCGGGCCAAGCAAAACTCTTTCACCGACATCGTCCCATGACAAAGGAGTGCGACATCTTCATCCGTATAGAGCCTCGAATGGCGACATCTCTATACTGGCCTGATAGCTGTTGTTGTAAACAAACTCTACCAGGTGGAGATGGTATCTTCGAGTGTCGGGATGGTCCTCTCTGACTGTCCGTCCGTCTGGAGGTAATACGCGGTACTGAACTTGAGCTGAGTGCTCAAGCTAGTATGCAAACTCCTCCAGAAGTGGAAAATGAAATGACTATCTCGATCCGAGACTATGCTCATCGGAACTCTATACAATCTGACTATCAGCCGCACATACATCTCTGCCAGCTTCTCCGTAGACAGTCCTACCCTGAAAGGCAAAAAGTGGGCCGATTTGGTTAATCTATCAACAATGACCCAAATTTTGTCTTTCCCTCCTGGAGATCGTGGAAGTCCAAATACAAAGTTCATAGTGATGTGCTCCCCGTACTCCTGTGTATCAGACAGTAGCTCCGTCCGCCACGATGCTACGTGGCATATCTCCTGGGACGAGTAGTTTCAGGCCTAAGACTGCTCCCGAGAGTAGCGTTTTTCCTGCTGATATGACGATGAAGGCAGATGAGCAGATGGAGGAGGCTGCACCGACGGTCGACCAGTATCAGACATATGATGCCTGTGCACCTCCGGAGGAGACGAGGACGGAGATCTAGGCCGACGGTACAAAGTAAGTATTTTGGTTTATCACTTTTTTCTGTGTTTATCATAAATTAACTTTTCTCATGAATATAATATGTCTATATAGATATTGTCTCCCGTCGGTATAGAGACGCCTAGGCCAGCTTCTGAGGCAAAATTATGATGATCCTTGTATAAACTACTCGGATGCTCCAGACGATAGGAAGGCCTACTGGTTTGTACGCTTCAAGGTTTAAATAGATTTGCTTTTAACATGAATCATTTGATTTATGCATATTATATATTACTGAAAAATATTTGGTTTGCGTACTCTTCTAGGATATGTTTTTCTATCTACCGCACCGAGCCGAGCTGATCGAGGGGATATTTTCTGCTGTCGCTGCTAAGTTGATCCGCGACGCTATCAATGATCAGAAGGCTCGTGATCGTGCCGGAAAGCCGATCCAAGGTTGGATCACCCCTGATCAGTGGGATGCGATGAAGGCTCGATTTAACGAGCCAAGGTACAAGAAAAAGTCTGAGAAGGACAAGGCGGCTAGGCAGCATGCCTCGAAGTGGTGCGGTGGGTCGATTCCGATGATGAAACATTTTCGTCGTCTGGTATGTATTTTTCTTTCAGAAATATTATTTTAATACAAATTCGATAAATTATTACTAAGATAATATATTTAATTACAGGTAGGGAAGGTCGGTAACGTCGACATGGTGACCGTCTTCCTGGCTACCCATCGGAAGGGCGAAGGCCTTATTAACGAGAGGGCCGAGCTTGCCTATGTAAGTATTACAATACTATTTATTAATTATAATACTTCGTGTTAATTTTAATATAACTTAGTAAATATGCATACAAATAAATATTCACGTAGTTAGTAATAATAAGTACATTAATTAGAGATTAGAAATCATAGAGTACTATCCATACTTTCTAGGCCGAGTATCAGAGGCTTCGGGACCGGGCGACTGCTAGTGCACCTACTGTGGGAGAGGCCGGTACTTCCTCGCAGCCCACTCAAGCTCCATTGGCAGACGAGCTGTGGATGACTGTCGCTGGTGGCCTCCGTAGGGGTACGTACTACGGTACGGGATCCTATGGTGACCTAGTTGCGAGCCAGTCCTCTAGGACATCCCCCGCTAGTGCATCCCCCGCTAGTGTGCATGGTCCACAGCCGTCCCAGGAGTTTGCCCGAGTCCACCAGATGATGGAGTCTCTCCAGGATGAGCTGCTACGACGGATTCAGGACCAGTCTCAGCACCAGTCGGACGAGCCTACATTTATAGCACGATTGGATGCGCTCGACCGTAGTATTATGGAGCTCCGGAATGTGACTAAGAGGACAGAATGGAGCGTCACCGATCTTAGAGCGTCGATGGAGTGCAGCGTATTGGATCTGCAGGCATCACAGATGACCATGGCCGAGAGGCTGAGATTGGTGCAGGATTCGATGGCTGATAGCAGTGATATAATGTTATCTACCATAGATTCATACCACCAGCGACTTGTAGAGTTGGAGCGTTATTGTCCTCTGGGTGTGCCTTCATCGTCGTCGACTCCGCCGGCGCCACTGCCTTCTTCATCGACACCGACTCCACCGACATCACTACCTCCTTCATCGGTGTCGATTTCACAGGAGGACTATGAGCTTTTCTTAGCCCTTCGTCGCGGCGCGCCCCCTCCTGCTCCAGATCCCCAGTAGTCCTAGTTAGGACTGTTTGTATTGAGTGTTTGAGTACTTGTTTTTCTTTGTATTTGTTTGTGACACTTATTTGTTTGTGACACTTGTTTGTTGGTGGACTTTGGTTATTGGTTTGGATATTGGTTTATATATGTTGTGTGGACTTTGGTTATTTTATGTTGTTATTCATTTCATTTGGATGTTAATTTATCGGTGTTGAGTGTTCCACCGAAGGGGTCGGCGAACCCAGGGATAAAATATGCTTGTGTATTGTGTTTCAGATTAAACTGCAGGGAGAAAATGATTCTGTAGAGAAAACTGCATACTGCAATTTTTTTGTAATTTTTTTTCAAATTTAGCGACGTCTACCGACGTTTACCGATGCTTTCCGACGGCACATTGCATCGGTAGACGTCGCTAAACTAGCATATATTGTCAGGCTACCGACGTATAGCGACGTCAGCTTCGTCGGTATGCGTCGGTAAACGTCGGTCGACGTCGGTAAATATCCCAGGATTTTATCTCATTTTCGCAGGATATACCGATGTATAGCGACATCACAAAACGTCGGTAATATATACCGACGCATAGCGACATCACAAACGTCGGTAATTTTCCCAAGAAATATCGACGTATAGCGACATCATAAACGTCGCTATTTCATCGACGAAACGACGGTAAACTTCGGTATATTTTCGACGTATCTTTGCGTCGGTAAACGTCGGTGTTAGCGACGATCAGCGACGTCTTTCCATACAGCGACTAAGGTTTCTGCGACAAGAGCAAGACATCGCTAAATACGTCGCTAAACTATTTTAGCGACGCCTTTAGGCGTTTTAGCGACGTCTTTAGGCATCTCTAAAATGACTTATTCTGGTAGTGTTACAAGAATCTCAAGTCATCATTGAGAAAAAGGATGATGAGATTCAATCCCTCAGAAGGGCTTATGATTTTGCTATGCATAAAGTTCAGGCTGCTAATAGAAGAGAATATGATACCTCTACTAAGTATAATGATCTTCTTGTGCATGGTAAGAAACTAGTTGATAAAAATACGGCTCGCACACATGCTCCAAGATACGCCTACACTCATCACAATACTAGTCACAATTCTTACATGAACAAGAATACTACACATAGGTCCTATCCTAACACAAGGAAATGACCCGTTGTTAAGAAGAACACCTCACATCATGCTTTCTATTATCATCATCATAACACTCATGATAGAACTTCTCGTACTAAAGCTCCACATATGCATAACACTCACACATTCTCTTCTAAATCTTCCATGATGTGCAACTATTGTGGTCTACTCGGACATACTTCTAATTATTGTCAAACAAGGAAACAGGTTGATATGAAAGTTTTTAAATGGGTTCCTAAGACTAACAATCAAGGACCCAAACAATCTTGGGTACCAAAATGTTCATCTTCAACTTATGTTGTAGGTGAAGAATTCTTCTCATGCTAGAAGCAAGTGGATCCTCGATTGCGGTTGCTCACGACATATGACCGGTGATCCGTCACTTTTTACAATGCTATCGATGAAGAAAGAAGGACATGTATCCTTTGGTAATAATCTAAAAGGCCACATCATAGGAAATGGTAATATCGGCTTCCCTCCTTATCCTTGTATTAAGAATGTTTGTCTTGTTACAAATCTCAAACACAACCTTCTTAGTATCAGTCTGCTTACGGATAATGGTTATGACATTAAGTTTGTTAAACTCAAATGCTTCATTACCGATAGCACTAGTGGATCTACGGTATATAAAGGTATTCGAGAAAACAATATCTATGTTCTCTATCTTGTTGAAGGTACTAACAATGACAGGTGCTTAGTTGCAAAGAATGAAAAAGTTGGCTTTGGTATATGAGGCTTGGATACGCTAACATGGATACCATCTCCCGTCTTGCCACCAAGAAGCTTGTAAGAGGGCTTCCAAGTATCTCCTTCAAAAAGGATATGGTATGTGAAGAATGAAAAAAGTAAGTTGACCAAGTCATCCCTCAAATCCATCAACTCTGTGTGTACCACTAGACCACTTCAACTTATTCATATGGATTTATTTGGTCCTAGTAGAGTAGCTAGTCTTGGAGGTAAACTTTATGCTTTTGTTTTGGTTGATGATTTTTCAAGATTTACTTGGGTCATTTTTCTTACAAATAAAAGTGATACGTTTCGTGAATTTGTTGTCTTTTGTAAACGTGTTCAAAATGAGAAAGGGATTACTATTAGCAAAATTTAAAGTGATCATGAAGGAGAATTTGATAATGCCGTTTTTAAAAGATTTTACGAAAAGAATGGTTTTGGTCATGATTTTGCTTGTCCTCGAACTCCACAACAAAATGGTGTTGTGGAAAGAAAGAATAGAACCCTTGGCGATATGGCCCGGGTTATGTTAAACCAATATAAGCTCCCCAATACTTTTGGGCGGAAGCCGTTAACACGGCATGTCATGTTATAAATAGACCTATTTCTAAAAAGACTCCATATGAGCTTTGGTTTGACAAAATTCCCTCTATTGAGTATTTTAAAGTTTTTGGATGCAAATATTTTATTTTGAATACCAAGGACAACCTAGGCAAATTTGAAGAAAAAGCTTATGAAGGTATTTTCCTTGGCTACTCAATATATAGTAAAGGTTTTCGTGTCTTTAACAACAGAAGTCTTGTTGTCGAAGAGTCAATTAATATCTCTTTTGATGAACTTAACTCTTCTACATCCTCCTCATCCGATGATATTGATGACATCTCTTTTGGTTTGGAGAACTCTTCTATTGGAGACCCTCGTCCCTCTTCATCTAACGATGAAATTGTGACCCCTCCAACCGAAGATTCTCCACCACTAGAGCCTCCTCAAGAGGACCTCCCAAAGGAATAGAGATTTGTCCCTAGTCATCCTAAGGAGCTTATCATTGGTGATCCTTCTGCTCGTGTTAGTACTAGATACTCCACTCGTGATCTTTGTGCAAATATGGCTTTTATTTCTCAAATAGAGCCTAAAAATATAAATGATGCTTTTCATGATAAATTTTGGATGATAGCGATGCAAGAAGAGCTAAATCAATTTGAGTGAAACAAGGTTTGAGAACTTGTCCCTAAACCTCACAGCCACCCTATTATTAGAACTAAATGGGTGTTTCGTAATAAACTTAATGAAGATGGGTTAGTCACTCGTAACAAAGCCCGATTGGTTGCTCAAGGCTATAACCAAGAGAAAGGCATTAACTACGATGAAACTTATGCTCTGGTTGCTCGTCTTGAATCCATTCGCATGCTATGTGCTTTTGCTTGCTTTAATAATTTCAAACTTTTTCAAATGGATGTTAAAAGTGATTTTCTAAATGGCATTATTAAAGAGGAAGTTTATGTTTAGCAAGCTCCTGACTTTGAAGATTTTCAATTCCCTCATCACGTTTTCAAATTACACAAAGCCCTTTATGGCCTCAAACAAGCTCCTCGTGCTTGGTATGTGTCACGTCCCAGAACCAGAATACTGGAGAGCGGGGGCAGACATAGCCAGCTACGTATATAGAAGTGCATCCCACCTCGCTATACGGTCATGGCTGTCTAGATACATGAGGGTTTAACTACAAGCCAACAGTCTCTTAGGGTCAAGAACAAGCCTAGTGTCTCAATCACAAGTAAGTAAGTAAATGTTACAAGATGTAAGATCACCAAATATACAATAGTAAGACGTTCCAAACATTACATATTTAGCTGATCATGAAGCTAGTCGTACAAAATGTCAGGACTAGCAAGAGTTATGGTCATACATGATCAACCCTAGGATTTGTCAATCATGTTACAGCCCGTAGGCAGACAGTAAGTAAAGGTACAATACGAGCTAACACGTGCTCGCCGGCTAAACGCCTCAAAAGAATAATTTTTTTACAATAAAGTGGAAGGACAAAAAGAAACCCACTTATTGCCAGGGTTACGCCTGGTGGTCACCATCTGGCTGGAAGACAGGTGGATCCTCTGGTGCTGCTCCGATATCTGGCCACACAAAACTAGCTGGATCAGACCCCAGAAAGAACAAGTTCCACAAAGGAGGCTTCACTTAGGAACTAAAACCAGCAAATCACAATAGAATATTAAAGATAATAAATAAAGAACTGATAATAATAGAGATAACATCAGTAAACTGAGTACAGAGAAACCATTCAAGTAGCCAGGTCACAACCCTTAAACCAAACAAGGACCGGGGTTGCAGCCCGTCACCTGAATAGAAACCTGTCTCAACTACTAATGGTACAGAAAAGACAATAAACGAAGAGAGGACACAGAACTGCTCCGGGAGCCAGGTTACAACCCTTAAACCAAACAAGGACCGGGGTTGTAACCCTTCGCCTGAACAGAACTAGACCCCTGATCTTTATTGTTAAGACCAGTATAAATAATCATGGTATTGAAGTAAGGTAAGACATGACGATCATGGCATGGGGTTGCAATAAGACAATAAATGAAGAGAGGACACAGAACTGTTCCGGGAGCCAGGTTACAACCCTTAAACCAAACAAGGACCGGGGTTGTAACCCTTCGCCTGAACAGAACTGGACCATCGATCGTTATTGTTAAGGCAAGCATCAATAATCATGTCATGTCACAATCTTGTACAGGATCAGGACAAGACTAAGCTGAGCTAGATTCTATCCAATCAATCACGGCCAAACAAAGAGTACGGCTTAATACTTTAACTAACTAGGGTTATCACAGGCCTAGTTACTAGCAAGATGCAATGAGATTATCCCAACAGCCACAAGCCCTGCAGACCATCCGGTTACCTTGGTCGATTGTCCGTTTATGAAGGGTGCACCACATGACTGTGTGCTGGAAATGTGTCCTACTTGTCGGTAGGCTACAAGTCCACTTAATGCGCCCAGATAACAGGATTGCCTGTAGCTGGGAATCTCTTCATGTCTATTGAATTATTCTAGTTTAATAACCTTAGTCATTTACTGTAGGTATCCCTGACCGTGGTACTTAGGGATTCCCTTCCTAGACATGATGCAAGACAGTACTGATTTATTTGTACAAACGCAATCGCCCACGGTGTCCAGGTCATTCATACTTGTTATGTCAGGCTGGCTGACATAATAGTATGTCGAGATATACCATGTCAGTTTACTTGTCAAGAGTGTGCCACGGCGGGCCACTATCGTGTTCCTAAAATTATATTAGAAATTTCAGGATATAAGAATAAATGTGACATATCAATTTAATAATAATAATAATGATAATAATAATAATAATATAATATAATGCAAGAGGACAGGACTACAGGAGGGAGCCATGCGGCTAATAGGAGTCATGCGGCAGAAAGCAGGCACGCATATGCGGCTGGGACTGCACGCTCATGCGGCTGGAAGAGGGCAGGTGTATGCGGCTCAGGAAGGAAGGGCACATACGGCAGCGGAAGGAAGGGGCTTATGCGGCTGGGTTGCGGGTTCATCCATGCGGCTCAGGGGACCTCAGGCTCATGCCGCAGAAAGCAGGCACGCATATGCGGCTGCAAGTATTTAAGTTCATGCGGCTGGATTTGCCAAGGCCATATGCGGTTAAAAAGTATGAACATATGCGGCTGCGCCTAAGTGGGTCCCATGCGGTTGAGCAGAGACGGGTCCTTTATGCGGCCAAAAGAACAAGTCACATGCGGCTGAAAGGGCAGGACTTTATGCGGCTGGGTTTAGTCAAGCCTATGCGGCTGCAAGTATTTAAGTTCATGCGGCTGGATTTAGTCAAGCCTATGCGGTTGAAAAGTATGAACATATGCGGCTGCGCCTAAGTGGGTCCCATGCGGCTGAGCAGAGACGGGTCCTTTATGCGGCCAAAAGAATAAGTCACATGCGGCTGAAAGGGCAGGGCTTTATGCGGCTGGGTTTAGTCAAGCCTATGCGGCTGCAAGTATTTAATATTCATGCGGCTGGACGTGCTTAGGCTCTATGCGGCAGGATAGAGACAGAAGTCTATACGGCTGGGAATTGTCCAGGCTTATGCGGCTGGAAGAACACTTGCCGCATGAAATGCGGTCAAGAACTGTTCTTCTTCTTCCAATTTCTGAGAAGAAGAACACCATGAAGCCATGCTTCCAAGCTCCACAAAACCTTCATCCAGAGTCCAAATTCGAACTTCCCTAGGTCAAAATGGGGCATAATGAAATTCTCTACAACATGGAACCATCAAAACTTGGAAATAACAATGTTAAGTAGATCAAAACCCAAGAAATTTAAAAATACTATAAACTTAGATCTACACAAATTGAGCCATGGAAGTTAGAAATGCTAAGTACAAAAGTGTGTTAGAATCTCGAGAGGAAGAGAATGGAACAATAAAAACGAAGTTCCTCCATGAAGCAAGCTACACTTGCCTAAGCTCTCTCTCTCTCTCTCCTGGTGGTTGAAAAAGTAATGGTGGAGAAGAAGTAGTAAATGAAGAGAGAGAATGAGGGAATGGGTTAATAAAGATGATGGTGGTGGTAGGTAAGGGTTCTTACCTTGGTTCACGATGAACCAAGGCAACCCAAGCCTAGCCGAACCGACCCAAAATAGACCAAGCCATGTAATGCCAAGATAAGCCAAACAAGGAATCATGCAATACAAGATAAAATACGTACACGTATTTCAAAATACGTAATACGAACTATAGGCATTGCAGTATGAGCACCTTAGTTCTTTTCTTATCTCTCACAACTTTTTTAAGGACAAAGTTGACACTACACTTTTTATCAAATCCCCTAATGGCACACTATTGTTAGTTCAAATTTATGTCGATGATATTATTTTTGGTTCCACTAACAATGTACTTTGTATAGAATTTGCTAAAGTAATGCAGGATAAATTTGAAATAAGCATGATGGAAGAACTATCCTTCTTTTTAGGTTTGCAAATCAAACAAGGCCCCAAAGGAACCTTCATCAATCAAGCCAAATATACAAAGGATCTCCTCAAACGCTTCAAACGTGACTCAACCAAATCAATGAGGACTCCTATGGCAACAACGACGAAACTTGATAATGATGAAGACGGTATCTCGGTCGACATTCGTAAGTATCGAGGTATGATCGGGAGCTTACTCTATTTAACTGCTAGCCGAACCGATATTATGTTTAGTGTTTGTCTTTGTGCACGATACCAAGCAAATCTAAAAGAATCGTACTTATGTGCTGTAAAGCATATTTTTTGGTATCTCATAGGCACCATTAATATGGGACTTTGGTATCCAAAATCTTCATCCTTTGAGCTTCTCGGCTTCTCGGATGCAGATTTTGCCGAATGCAAAATTGACCGAAAAAGCACTAGCGGCACATGTCAATTTCTTGAAAAATCCTTGGTATCGTGGTTTAGTAAAAAACAAAATTCTGTTGCTCTTTCAACCACTGAGGCCGAGTATATAGCGGTCGGCTGCTGTTGTACACAAATTCTTTGGATGTCACAAACACTTGTAGATTATGGTATCTCTTCTACTTACACTTCCATTAAATGTGATAATACTAACTCTATAAATCTCACAAAAAATCCGATTTGTCACTCACGCACGAAGCACATTGAGATTAGACACCATTTTCTTCGTGACCATCAACAAAATGGGGATATTCGCCTTGATTTTATTAATACTACTTATCAATTGGGCGACATCTTCACCAAACCTCTTCCGGAGGATCATTTCATTTTTTTCTTTGTCAAAAATTAGGCATCATTAATCTTGACATCTAGCTCTACTCCAACGGCACACCGACGGCATACAGCGACATTCCGACGGCATACTGATTCGCATTCAAAACAACCTTCTGTGCGCATAATCGGTATACCATCGGCATCCACCGGCATGCCGTCTGCGACGGAGCCAGCCAGTCAACTCAGCAATCGAGCCCCACTATAATCTTCTACTTTCTTTTAAACCTTTTTCAAATCCCCTCATTTAATACCCATCCCTTCATTCCTATCCCTCATTAAATACCTATCCCATCCTTTCACATCCCTCTCTCTTTTTAAAACCCCCCTTCATTTATTATATTCATCACTTCTTTCAATCACCCCCCATATTTAATACCATCCATTTTTTTCATCTTCTCCTTATAACCTCAACTCCTTCTTCTTCCTCCTTTCTACAATCCTTTACTCCCTCTTCCTCCTCTTTCCATTAAACTCCATGGCTAATCTCAAAAGACCTCGCTCCACCATCATTTCCAACCCATTCACTCCGGTGCCCCTACCCAATGGCGTCTATGATCCCAAGATCTTCACATCCGCCCTTGCTGTCGATACGTGGTTCCATCACTTTGCCAACCACGCTGTCTACAAAGAAAAGGCTATCAATTGGAACGTCTTTTCTAGCCATCTTTCACTTTTTGAGATTGTCGGCCTCTCCTCTCTTCTGCGTCGGCAAGTGCCTGTCTATTCGATGGTGGTACACCTCTTCTACTGCAACCTTATTCCTGATCTGGCCAACAACACCATCGAAACTATGGTCAATGATAGTCATTTTCGTCTCACGGCTCGCGACATTGCAGAGATTCTCGAGATACCAAATTGCGGGGATGCTCTTCCGACCTTGGCCGGTCACTATCTTACCGCCGAAGTCTCCTTCGATGAGTTTTGCGGCATTATCTGCAAGAGACCGAATCCTCCTGCCATTCTGGCCCTCTTGAAGCTGTTGGAGCCCTTCTACTACGAGCTCCAACTGATCATCTGACACACTCTTTACCCCAAGTACGGTAACTACGATGCTATCACCAATGACGCTCTAGTTTGCATGTATTTTTTGTACTCAAAGAAGACTTGGTCGTTCCCCAAGACTCTCCTCAACGCCTTCTTCTCTGTTCTTCCTGCGGGGAAACAATCACTTAACTATGGCGCCTTCATTACCCTAATTCTTGAGGACAAAGGCGTGGACCTCTCTCTCTGCCAATCAGACGGTGTTCCCTCATTTTTTGCCGTCTTCCACTCTGCCCCTGGTGCCTCCGCGTCTCGTGCTTCATCCTTCCATGAACCACATGCCACTTCTCCTGCAACAGCGCCTTCTGCGCCTCCTCCATCTGGCCGTTTCATGTCGCTGACCCAGCAGCATTTTGATATGCGTATGGCTCAGGCGGAGGAGCAGATGAGGGCCAATACCCGCGGCCTTGGGAATCTCATTCAGAGTCGCTTCTATGACCAAGCCTACTTCATCCAGCGGACTCTTCAGGACCGCAATCCTTATCTGGATCTTAACCTTCAGGATCCTCAATACCAAGGCTCCCGATTCTCTGACCCTAATGCTTATGGGTTCATGTACCCCGATGGTGTGGATCCCTTCTGTGCCTTTCACGAGACTCCGGGTGGTGAGGACGATGATCCAGCGGATCAATAGCCGCGGTCTCCTTTTATGGATGGTCGAATAAAGAATTGGTGTCAGTATTTAGTGTGTGTCTTTTGAGGTCCTACGGGGACCAATGGTTATGTTTCAATGTCTTATGTGATTCTACGGGGACCGTTTTATGTCTTGCTTTACTCTCGTTAGGGAGAGTTTATTTGTCTTTTTGTCTATGAATTATCAAAGCATGTACTTTCCAACTTTGATAATCAAATATATGCATGCTTTCATTTACTCTTGAGCTCTCATATTTTCTGGCTAAAATACTTGATTTCCTATCTTTGATTAAGTGACAAAGGGGGAGAAAACGTATTGAGGGGGAGTAGTCTACCTACGGGGGAGTCACTCCCTGAAGATGCTATCTCTCCATTTTGTCAATTATCAAAATGGAGGAGATTGTTGGCACATTTATTTTGATAACATTAACAACATCTTCGTAGTTTAGTTTTCTCTATATTTTAGCTAACAGATAATCTCTCAAGCTCTCCTACAAAAAGACCTGTCCATTCAAGTCGAGTCATCAAAGTCTTATGAAAGTCCTTAAAAGAAGACTGAAGAAAAGAACAGCGCACCTTAAAGACAGCTCTCAAAAGATTCAAGATTTCGAGTCTGTACAAGGTCTAGGTCTTTATGTATAACACCTAAGGTTGGATGACAAACATAAATCTCTTCTATTTTTCAGTCAAAAATCAATGTCAAAAGAAACGGCATACCGACGGTATACCGTTGTGTACCGACGGTATACCGTTTCTGAGCTCCAAAATGTTCTGTGATAAAACTCGGCATACCGACGGCATACTACAATATACCGGTGGTATACCATTTTGTGAGCCACAAAATATTCTGTGACGAAACTCGACATATCGACGGCATACTACAGTATACCGGCGGTATACCGTTTTGTGAGCCATAAAATGTTCTGTGACAAAACTCGTCATACCGACGGCATACTACAGTATACCAACGGTATACCGTTTTGTGAGCCACAAAATATTCTGTGACGAACATCGGTATACCGACGACATACCACTTTATACCGACGATATACCGGCTTCATCAGATTTGATTTTTGAATGGACAAGATACTAGCATTAAATGCTCCCAATGGATAGATTTATTACCGTTACTGTTCCGAACAGTATGTCGGTCTATACCGATGGCATGCCGTCCGTATTATATTCAAGAGCATTAAATGCTATCCTTTCTTGATTTTCTATATAAATGGATTCCTTCATTCCATTGAAGGCTATCCACTTAAGCCATAAATTTCTCAACAACCAAGAGCTCCACCATTACTACTCTACCCAAGCTTTTAATTGTCATCCAATCCAAAAGTGCTAGAGTATTCAAGAGTTGTACTTTTCGATCTTCAAGTATTGTAGAAGATCAACAGTTTCCTTTTCTTTCCTTTTGAAGTTAATGAGCCTTCGTAAGAAAACTCGTGTGTAAGAAGTTGGCGAGTTCTTCGGATCCAAACTCGTGTTGAAGTTGGCGAGTTCTTCGGATCCAAACTCGTGTGTAACTATTTACTCAATAGTAGATTTAATCCGAAGAGAGTTCCGGGACTGGATTGCCTCTAGGGAGGAGACCAGGATACATCGAGTATTTGATTCTCTTTCTTTCTCTCTTATTTACTTCAGTAAAATAGCTTACTTGTGTTAAGTAATTTTTATTACCCTATTCACCCCCCTCTAGGGTTCTACAGTTAGGGGATTTCTCATGGAATAGTTCATTGGTCATGAACCGACCGGTAACATTAAGGTCCAATATCTGATGAACGTCGTCAAGTGTAATCGTCATTGTAGAAGCATGAAATTTTCAGGTGCATCAGCTACTCAACATGCGCCGAGAAGATCATAAAACAGTAAAAGAGTAGCAGCATAAAAAGGCTTTTTATTTCATAAAAGTCTGTTACATGACTCAAGACTCTTTTTACATAGAAGAATCTTTACAAAGAAGAAATCAAGAAAGCCTAAAGCTACACTTCAGCTAGGCGCATCTCTTCAGCAGCGTCTCAGCTAGGTGCATCTCTTCAACGTCTCAGTCAGGCGCATCAATCAGCGTCTCAGCTAGGCATCGTTACGGTGTCACAATCAGGCGCATCTCTTCAGCATCTCACTCTGGCATATGTGCTCTGCCTCGACCCGATCAAGTGTTTCGGCTAAAGAAGCAGCTTTGAGCATAACAAGAGCGGGCGATCAACCCCACTCTAGCAGGAGAAAGCACTCTCCAAAGCCCAAGAAAGAGGAGAGCACCGTAATTCCGATCTAGGGCTCTTCCAGCATAACGAAGACGGGACGCGAACGTCCCGATCTTTGGATGCAACATGCACCTTCGGCCTGCGTTGGGACCCTGCGATCCTGACTTTTGGATGTAACAGTCACCTTCACGAGTGCATACGAAGACAACTCGACGTATCTTTACCCTGGGGAGCGTCTTGTCAACAGAATATACTCGAGCAAAGGAGTTCATCTTCGTCGAGAAGTTAAGGGAGAGACAACAAAACTCTCTCAAATTGTTGCTATTTATAGGCCGGGGCAAATCAAACCCATGCGCCAAGTGGCAACCTTCCCGAAGTTAGTGCAATGAACTTGTATTTACGATGAATGAACTTGCCCCTTCGAATTTAGCTAATTCAGAGAGCCATTAATGCCCCGAAGAACTCAATAGTCGGACCAATAAAGATGTACCATACAACATATGCACCCATCAGCACCAAGCGTCCCGTATGGATGCGCCCAACAAAGCACAGATCCATGCGTCCTAGTGAACACGGACCTATGCGCCCACTTCGGCTCGTCACCCACCAAGCAATTAATACGAAAGTGACAGAGTTGGCAGCACGTCCCCCGAGGACTGAACAGTTGACAGCTTTTTACAGAGAACGAAGTGTCGCTGACGTCAGAGTCATCATTACTCTTCTCTGGCGGTTACAAGCTACGTGGCCGACCAACCACTCGTATGCGCCTCCACAGCCAAGCGCCCAAAGATTTGTATGTGCCTCAAAAGCCATGCGTCTCTGACTTACTTCTGATCCCTAAAGACAGAAGTCAAGTCGCAGTACGCGCCTCCCCGGCCATGCTACTGAAGCCCCGCATGCGCCTCAAAAGCTATACGCCCAGACTGGTTCGTGACTCCTAAAGGTTACGAACTAAGTCTCTTCATGCGCCGGATCCCAGGCGCAGCACATCAGATCATTCTCCACCAAACTCGAGATCTCTGAAGCCGAGGACATGCGCCACGCGTCCTTTGACTCAGTTCAGTCGATGAAAGGGTGCTAACCACCCAAGATCTCAGCAATCGAAGAATCCTCTCCACTGCCACGTGTCGACTCTTCTACAGCCCACAAATGCAGCATGAAGGATTTAACCCACAAATCATGGCGCATCATCCATGCGTCCTCCTCCCGCCAGCATTAGCCACGTGGCGTTCTCACGAACAGGCGCATCCGACATATGCGCGCATGAGCAGCCAGCCTGCAAGCTATAGATAGAAGGATCATTCCTTCATCACACAGACAGATACGGACGGATACACAGAGAGACACTCAACGTCTTCTTCTCCTCCACAAGCTCCGGCATCCAGAGCAACCCAGACCTTCAAAGAACCTAAAATCGTCGTCAGATCGTCAACGAAGTCAACGCATTACCACTCGCTCCATCTGCACAAGTACCCAAATAAAAATAAAAGTGTACTCCTAGGACTACATCTAAGTCCTACATTATAACACTGTTCTGTTTGTAATTGAAATTCAAATTCAAAGATTTTAATGGCAAACAAGCTGGCGACTCTGCTGGGGACATCTTTCTTCTCCGATGAGAAAGCTGTGTCGTAATCTAACGATGTGAAGGTGGGCTCCTCCCACAAGGCACTAGTCTTACGCCTCGATCAACAGGCATATGAGGAGTTCATCTCTGAAGGCAAAGTGAGTCCTTCGAAGCGGCTGCCGAAGCCGAAGAAGACTTGCCAAGCCTGGGTGCGCAAAGTGGAGGCCCCTGGCACCACAATTGAAGGGGATGTGCCGATGCAGCCTACCCTTCTCGCTGACGTCCTCAGCAGCCAGGATGCGCCCACTGGTACAGCACATCTCTCGGAAAAACGTGGTACTGACCATATTTCCCAACCATCTCCTTCTCAGTCAACGAAGATTCGCCGACGGAGCAGGGGCGCATCTAACACCCTGTGCATGAACTCTGGTGCGCTGCAGAAGGCCTCTGTCTTTGACAGACTCACTCGCTGTTATGGCAAGGATAATTTGGACTCTGAGTACTATGTGCCCTAGCGGGCTGGTACGAAGAAGTCCAAGGCAGCACGGGCCATGCGCCTCAAACGTGCTATGCCAACGGCAAACCAGAAGCATGCGCTCACAATCATGCGTGCTGTTAATGGTAAGCTGTACAAGGTTGACTCGAGTGCTTCTGTGCCAGAAACGAGCCGACCCTCAAAGTCCTTGTCTCACTTGGATGCATCTGCTGCGTTCGCAACCAAGTCGTGCAAGACAAATTCTGTGGTCTTGAACCCCCGCGTCTACATTGGTTGTGCGTCTGAGGCTGGTTCAAGTCACTATAAATGTTGTTCCCCCACTACTGATCTGGGCGCATCTTTTGCGTTGGATCAGGGGGCACAACATTCACTTGATCACCACGGCGCTTGGCTTTGCCATGCGCCTGATGGGGGTGAAAAGGTAGCACTCTCCTCTAATGATTTGCGTAATGTGATCATTCACAAACGCCAATCAGGAGAGCCGACCGACAAGCACAATACGCCCCTCACAGGGCACACCTGTGCTGTGGTCACCATCAACTGTTGTTGCAAGACAGAGTCCTACCACCAAGGTAGTCTGTGTTCCAGCAACTGCAATCGTCAACACCCCTTCGACGTCGCCTCAGGAAGAAGATGTCAATTGAAGAAGAGCCAGAACTAAAGGTTGCTTCTTGCAACGTAGTCTCTAACTCCTCGTCAATCCAAAAGGCGACTGGCAACTCCTCGACCTCGTCCTCATCCAAGAGCCAACCGAGGAAGACCAAGGTGACTGTTCCGTCCTCGGGGGTGTTTGAAGGCACCCGAGAAAGAAAGAAGATTTCAGAGGAAGTAATAGCTGGGGGTAGTCAAGCCCTTGTTAATCCTCATCCCGAAAACGAAGATATCCTCCAGAGCACAACTGGGGGTAGCCAGGATGAAACTCCAGGAGAAGTGACTCTTTTACAGAAGAGTGAGGCTGAAAGTGAAGCTTCAACCGATCCATCCACTTCCAGTCATGTCATGACAGTATACATGACAGGAGGTGGTGATACAGAGTCAGATGCTCCGACAGCAGACCTCGTTCAGCGTATGGATACTTTGGAGGGGAGACTCAAAACCCTCTCTGCCTCCATGCAAATACTGACTCAAGCAGTATTTGAGATACAGTCAGCTTTAGCCAGAGCACCTTACACCGGTCCTGACCCAGGGGCCAATGGAGAATCAAGCGTACCCCTTCAACGGGTATCCTTGGAAACAGATCGCGATGTATAGACTTAACATCTTATCTGATGCCAAGCCTATAAAGCAGCAACAATGACATTTTCGTCCTGACATCATGAACGCTATCAATCAAGAGGTGGACAAACTCCTGAACAATGGGTTCATCCGTGAAGAGAAACATCCGGATTGGCTGGCCAATGTTGTCTCTGTCACCAAGAAGAATGGAAAGATACGAGTCTGCATCGACTTCAGAGATCTCAATGCTGCTTGCCCGGAAGACGAATTTCCGCTTCCAATCACTGACGTGATGATCGACAATACATGTGGCTTCGAACGCATGTCTTTTATGGACAGGTATTCGGGTTACAACTAGATCAAAATATTCCCCAATGACGCAAAATACACGTCATTCAGGACTCCAAAAGGGATTTTCTGCTACACGGTGATGCCCTTTAGGTTGAAGAATGCTGGTGCTACGTACCAACGAGCTATGAGTACCATCTTTTGTCAACATCTACGCAAAATAGTTGAATGTTATGTTGACGATATCGCCGTTAAGAGCCGTCTCAAAGGTGATCACTTACAAGACTTAAGGACAGTCTTCGATCTCATGCGAGCGCATCAACTCAAGATGAACCCCGCTAAGTCCTTCCTTGGGGTTTCTAGCAGAAAGTTCTTGGGCTTCATTATTACGACGAAAGGCATTTATGTCGATCCCGAGAAGACCAAAGCCATCCTTGACATGAACCCTCCGAAGAACCTCCGAGAACTTCGAGGCCTGCAGGGGCGTCTTGCATACATACGAAGATTTATAGCAAACCTTTCCGAAAAATGTCAGTCCTTCACCCAGCTCATAAAGAAGGGAGTCTCCTACGTCAGGACAGAAGAATGCCAGAAAGCTTTTGATGATATCAAAGCTTACCTGACGAGCCCGCCAGTCCTGGTGGCACCCGTCGCAGGCAAACCATTTCTCCTCTACGTCCGTGCCATGGATCATTCCCTCGGTGCTTTGTTGGCTCAAAACAATGATGCAGGCTACGAGCAAGCTATCTACTATCTTAGTAAAAAAATGATCGGGGCCGAACACCGGTACAACCCTGTCGAAAAGGAATGTTTGGCTTTGGTGTTCGCCATCCAGAAGACTTGCCATTATGTTTCGGGCCAGACAATTCATGTCATCTCCCGAGTCAATCCACTCAGGGTTCTCATGACGAAGCCGGGATCATTGAACTCTCAACTAGCTACATGGGCAATCCTGTTGACACTGTATAACATGGTATTCGTCCCACAAAAAGTCGTCAAGGGTCAAGCTCTAGCCGACTTTTTAGCCGCTCACTCGATCCCAGAGTCCTCCAGACTCTATGAAGACATCCCGAATGAAGTCCAAGAATCAAACATCGTCGAAGAAAACTCCGTCCGGCGGGTGTTTTTTGATGGTGCTTCGAGAATAGGCCCCAAAGGCCAAATCATCGCAGGAGTGGAGGTGGTCTTAGTCTCCCCCGATCAGCTATTCATCCAGCATGCTTACTCCCTTTCAAAGCCGTGCTCCAATAATGTTATCGAGTACAACGCTCTCATCATGGAACTCCAGCTGGCGCAACAGCTGGGGGTGGATCATCTGGAAGCTTATGGCGACTCAAAACTCGTCGTTAACCAGATCCGAGGGCAATACGAAGTTTGCCATAAAGATCTGGTTCCTTACCATGAAGTTGTATTGAATATTATCTCAACCTTCACCAAGTTCTTCATAGAACACGTACCTCGGCTTCAAAACCTGGAGGCTGACGCTCTGGCTGGCCTCGCAGCTTCATTAGCAGCACCCTTCGGGACTCAATACTACGTCACGATAGTTGGTCGAGACTTGGTCTGTCCTAAAAACAACCTATGCACACAAGTGGCCCATGCCATGACGACAAGTGCCGGTGTTAATGTCTGAGACTGGAGGTTCCCGTTCATCGACTTCGCTGTCTATTGAATTCTCTCAGAAGACCCGAAAGAAGTCGTTTCGGTCAGAAGGCGTTCCCTTCGATTTTATTATGATACAGCTACTAAAATGCTGTACCGACGCTCCTACGATGGACTTCTCCTTCGATGTCTATCCAACGAAGAAGCAGCCGAAGCCCTTCGAGAAGCTCATGACGGAACTTGCGGGGCTCATCAACCCGGGCCTAAGTTGCAGGATCGACTATGCCGTATGGGTTACTACTGGCCAACCATGGCAGCCGACGCCATCGACTATGCTAAAAAGTGCTATGCTTGCCAACTTCACGCCGACTTTATCCATACACCATCAGAACCACTACATCCTACGGTCGCCTCCTGGCCCTTTGAAGCTTGGGGCATGGACATTATGGGACCCATCATCCCTCCTTCATCGAGGGGGCACCGCTTCATCCTAGCCATCACCGACTACTTCTCCAAATGGACAGAAGCAGTTTCACTGACAGAAGTGAAAAGCTCTAGGGTGATCAGCTTCATCAAGCATCATGTCATCTGCCATTTCGGGGTACCCCGTAGGATTATCCATAACAACGGTCCACAGTTCATCAGCCATGCTTTCAGCAGATTCTGTGACAAGAATCGTATTCAGAACGTGGCATCAACCGCCTACAATCCGGCAGCGAACGGATTGGCCGAGGCTTTTAACAATACTATCGTCAGGCTACTCAAAAAGGTCGTGTCATCCAACAAACGCGACTGGGACGAAAAGCTCGGCGAATGCCTTTGGGCCTACCGTACAACGGTACGGACTCCGACGGGTAACACACCATTCTCCTTAGTCTATAGGAGCGAAGCGGTACTGTCTCTCGAGATCCAGATACCCTCACTCCGTGTAGCGATCACAAACCAATTGACAGAAGAAGACAATCAACGTCGTCGTCTGCGAGAATTGGAGGCACTTGACGAAAAACGTCTCCTAGCTCAGCAGCATATTGAACTCTATCAAGCCCGTATATCACAGGCTTTCAACAAAAAGGTCAAGCAGAGGACTTTCCAAGTAGGCGACCTGGTCCTGGCAGTCAAGAGGCCGATGGTGTTGACTCACAAAATATCAGAAAAGTTTGAGCCAAAGTGGGAGGGACCTTTCATCATAGAGATGGTATACTCAAACGGTGCTTACTGTCTCGCCCGACCAAACAGGGACTTGTTCATGATGCCCATCAACGGCAAGTTCCTAAAGAAGTACTACTCTTAACATCTTTCATATGTGTACTTCCATCTCTACCTAGCAAGGGAATCAGTGGACCTGATCATCAGAGCTCACATACACCTCCCTTTCATAAAATTCTATGCTTTCGGAACCCAGTTGTTCCGTGGCATTCAATCTCCAGTAAAAGAACAACCACGTCCACATTACCTCTGAGTTGCTCCTCTATGCCCTACAAAGCAGAATCTTTAAGATTACGCTAACTATCATGTTTACCACGTCCACATTACCTCTGAGTAAACATTCCGTACAGACAACCCCTGCGTTACCGTACATCGATCGCAGAACTTCCATGTCCATATTACCTCTGAGTAGTTCCGCGTATCTCCCAAGAGTCACTCCTACCACGTCCATAACACCTCTGAGTAGGAAGATTCTGTCATTTGAACCCCATATTTGCCACGTCCACATTACCTCTGAGCAAATATGTCAGTCCTCTCAAACTTATTATCTGTACCTAAAAACCAAGGTGCGCTAAAGATAATAGGTCCACACAAATCACTAGTTCATGACAATAAAAATGAACACACCAGAAAACTCTTTATTTTTGTATTTCAAAAGTAAAGGTTTAAATCTCCAACAAAGTTGCCAAAAAAAAGGAGACTACAATCCCTAAGCATCACTGGGATTGGCAGAAAGCTCTTCGATCCGATACTTCAAGTCTTTAGCACGAGTCTCCACGGTCGCCAGGACTCGGCATTCAGCTTCTTGACGCATCACCTCCACCGCCTCAGTGTCACGCCCCGCTCCCGTAGGAGCGATCGTCCTCGCTAAGGCGTGATGCCGCATGAGCCTAGATTACGCTCGTGCAAGGCAGTTTCATAACGGTCGATTATATCGGCGGCGACGGGGTCGTCGCACAGAAGTCCCAAACAGAAATATTGGAACATGCAGCAGAAATTTAGAACAAGTACACATGAACACAAGTCATTCAAAAGAAGCTCTTTTATTGATATTGAATACAAGATTATATTTGTGGGCACAAGGCTAATTTACAAGTCTCTCGTGCTCACTTTTCTCTCATTTTACATTTCTCTCTGCTCTCTCTCTCATCTCTCGATACAATGCTTGAATCCAGCGAAAGTTTCGGAAGGCGATGTCCATACATTATGTCATGTATAAGTCTTCCATCTGCACGGCCGCACGCTTCGAATCGCCAAGGAACTCCGTACCTCGATGCATCCAAGCGAGCTCTGCGCCACGAGCTTCTACCTGTGCCTGCACATGAACACTGTGTGGGTGTCAGTACTCAACTGTACTGGTGGAGCGAGCTGCTCACCCATCCATACATAACCGACACGTTCAATTACTTTATGCAGTTTAAAAACCCTTTCGATTGTCTTTCTAGTCTTGCCTTAGGATTCATTTTAGGACGAGGACGTCCGACCAAACCGAGGTGACAAGACATGTTCGTGCTATAATTCCAATGTGTGTTTCGATCGAGGCAGTGCCTCATCGTGCATGTACTTAGCCCAACTTGAACTCGGGACGGCAGGGTCGTGCCATACTCTATTCGCGACTTAGACATATTCGAGATGGTGCTACGCCGAGGAACAACTTACACGGACTCGACCGTGCCAAGACCCTTATTTGTTCTATGTGCCTCCTGACCTATTCTCGTGCCGACGACGTCAAGAGGACGACTCGTGCAAGTCGTGCCGCTAGACTTGATTTGTGCCTTAAGACCTTGCTTAGACTTGTATATGCTTCAAGATTGAGGCCGCGTCTCGCAACTTATCAAAACTTTATCCATGCTACCGCCTAGCGGTCTTTCTATTCGACTCATGAACCAACTTAGACAAGACTTGCCAAACCTAGTATTGATCTCATAGACATCCCGACGCCAAGTATCGTGCTAAGCACGGTGCCTATGCTGCAGCCAAATCTTAGGCCCAAAGATTGTGTTACCGACTATACATGATTCCAGTTCTAAACCCAATCCAAAGGCAAACACGCAGTGTGCCGCTATTACCGACACATCTACATGAGTGGTCACTAGCAATGTCAAGCTATCTCGGACACAGCTCATGGGATATCGGCTCGTCCCTACACGGGTAGCTAGCCCGGAGGCGCCGAAGTCTCCCATGCAGTTATCCAGCATCCTACTTTGAGCTGCACTCGCTTCCCCCGGGCCGAATGATCCCGGCGCCCCGATAATCATTCGAGAAGACTATACCTTGTCGACAAGTTGTCCAATAAGCATGCAAGTCTCAACTCGATCTAACCAATCCTTCCTTAACATGACCATGCATTCCTTCTTTCTTTCGAGACTTAACGAGACTCCCAAGCCGTGGGACCGATCTCGTGTGCGGGACATAGACTTAACGAGACTCCCAAGTAGCGGGATCGATCTCGGCGACAACCAGTCGCGTGGACTTCCTTTGATCGTGGCAAGCTTTTCCCTAAACTGACCGCAGCTCGCCCCTTAGATAGACCTGGTTCTCTTGGCGATGCTAACGCTCAAGTCATATACTTTTATACGACGAGCCTCAAGGGACTACGCAACTTGACAACCGCAGATAGAGCAGGACAGTGCTAGAAATGGCTTCGATAGCTCAGCACAACTCTTGTCTAACTTATTCGGGCAACGACTCGATGAGCAAAGGCTACGCCGAGCTTCGCATCGAGTGAACGTGCCGTGCACGCGTTCGACTTGAATAACCAAGTTCTCGGGTGCCTAGACTTAAGCCAACAAGCCGTGCAAGATGACTTAACTTGTGGGACGTGCGAAGGCTATGCCAAGCCTTATGGGATAGGACCATGCATGCTTTATTAAGCATTCATGCGGCGACGCCTATGACTTAGGCTGATTCGAGTGTTGGGGCAAAACGACGGAACCGTACATGCTTTACTAAGCATTTACGCAGGCGATGCCTAGGACTTAGGCTATTTCAAGTGTCGGGACAACTTAGCAACTTAAGCCAACTTCCTTCTTCCAAGCCACGGGATCGAAGGATCGAGTGTCATTTGAAAGCACGCTGAGCCGACTTCTATGAAGATCGTGGGACCATTTTTCATGTTCTAAGACATTCCAACAGGTCGGGATTATTCTCTTAGCTATGTGCGTTCGTAGCTTTTATATTAGCCTACTTGTGCAAGTTGAAAACATGCGCGTTATTAAGTGAAGGCTAAGATGAGGCAAGTTCACCGAAACTACCCTACCTGTGCGAGGAGTCGCCTCGGACGAGCGAGCCTTCGAGCAGCCGTTGCAAGGCTAAGTTCCAACGCCGTCGGCGTTTCGATTCCTCCGATTGACTTTGCGGGATGGGGTACTACACTCAGGAACAGTATCATTCTCGTACTTAGCGTCCAACTCTTGTCGCTGACAAGTCAGAGAAAGAATCTGGCGGGTAATAGCTGCTTCTTCCTCCTTGGATGCTACATGCTCAGCCTGGGCTCGTTCAGCATCTAGCAAAAGTTGGGCTCGCTGGTCTTCAAGGAGGCGAATCCTGGCGGTAACCTCCACTATACTAGCCTCCAATGAGGCCCGCAGCTCTACCTTCTCCTGTGTGGACTGAGATAGTCTCTCTGCTGCAGCCTCAGCAGCGGCCACCTCGCGGTCCCAGATGGCCACCGTGGCCTGATAAGACGACTCAACATCAGCTATCAACTTTTTCTGTTCTGCTTCTATCAGAGCGGAAAAGTTATTCCGCCGAATACTCTGCAGTTCAGAAAGATGCTGGTCGAGCTCAGCCACCGACGCTTCCAGAATCTCAGCCATATGATCGTGGCCACGGTACGAACGTATCAAACCAATGGAGGGAAGCGCCATGGATTTTGCCGTCACGAAACTCTCGTTCGTATTCAGCACCGTTGATACGCCTTTCTACAGCATCTTGTACACTGCTTCAACAACAAACTGTACATACTCATCTGCGTCCGCCAACACTTGAGGCGTCATAGCAGGAGTTATAGGTGCTGCGGTGATGGACGGCGGACCTGAAGAAGATCCACCGACTTCAATCCGCGAGGCTGAAACCTCGACACCAGCGAACTCTCCCTCGATGGGGACTTGAAGTTCGCCGCTCGCCCGAGGAGCTAAGAGAACGGAAGAAGCCGAATGGGGCGTCGATAATCGTCCTCCAAGTGGGAGGAGCGACAGAGGGTTCTCTCACCAGCAAACCCTTACCCTTTTTCGACCCCGGAGGGACCACCGACGTCTGGAGTTGTCTCCTCCGTCTCCAAAGCACCATCTACAGGCCGCACATGACCTTCCTCCTCCGGTAAAACAGCAAGATCAGCACCCGTTTCCTGACTCGGCTCTCCTGGAGTCAGCTCGGCAGATGAATCTCGTCTCCCTCATCAGATCCCTCCGTGGGAATAGAGTCTGTCGGTACCTCCCGGTCGACAGCCAGCTCGGCTTCCGCTGCTGGGTCTGGGGTAGGGCTCGGCAACGGTGTAGCCGACCTTCCGTCATCACGACGAGGAGGGGAATCAGCCCTCTTCTCTGTTACAACCATGCCTGTTGCCCCTACTACAGGCTCACGGATATCTGGAGGAACGTCATCCGAAGAAGACGAACTCCACTCCACTTCCTCATCTGGAAGCACCGTATCTGCTGGGTCCTCGATACCAGAGGCCCCCACGGCAGCTCGTACTATTCCGGGAACTGCTGCATCCTCAGCTTCCCTTCCAACATGGTCCGGAGATACTAAAATCTCCACAGAAGCGATATCATCAGTACTCCCCACCCTGGAAGATGCTGCAATCGGAGGAATGCGCTTGTCGGAAGAGCTCGCCACCTCCTTCGGTCTACTGACACCCGGTTTTGAAACCCGGGGTTTCTTCTTCAGCACCTCCTACAAAAAGAGGACATAAATTACAAAAAAATCAAAGAATAAACCAGACTATGTGGGGCATCTTTACCTCTACGGGAGCTGATTCCGTTGGTGGCACTCCCGAAGCTCCTACCTTCGGAGTCGTAGTTTTCCTCAGCCTCTTCAGCGCAGACGAACTGGCTTCTGCGTCAGCCCGCCTCTTCCCAGCTGAGGGCTCTTTCTGAGCACCCCCCCGTTGACGCTGTAGCAGTAGCCCGATATCCTGCCAACTCTGGTGGACGATATGACCGAGCCACCGCCAACATGTTTTTTGTGGCCTCTAGCTGAGTACCAACGATAAAACTAGTCTCCCTGTCATATTCAGGGGACACCATATTCATGGCGCAATACAGCTTAACAGCCGAATACAGGATCTGCGGCCGAGGGTTGTGAACTGGTGTAGTGAAACGAGCCCTAGTGCATCCGACGTTGTAATATTGCCAACCCCGGGCTCCATCCAGTAAACTTCCAACAAATCCCAGACTATTGCTGGGTTCTGTAACATTAACTGGGTGTAACCAAACTGGCGTACAAACCGACTCGGCAAATACGGCTCCAGATAACACTTATTCTGGTTACGGTAGACCAAATGGGAAGGCCGAATACTCTGCAACCAGCAAAACCCCCAGGTCGACAGAGTGATCGCATCCTCACCGGAGTCTTCCAAATCTTGGTCAGCCTCAAAATCTATGAAGATGGGACTGATCTTGGCGATCTCTTACCCCTGAAGATAAGACAAAACTCTCCTATACAGACAGGGACGCCGGTGTGCAGCCACTTCCTCTTATAGAAGCGACGGATAAAGACGTCACCTTCAACATGATCGTCTTCAGGGCCCGAACTCATCATATTCGGGAGATACAGAATCAACCATCCCATCAGATAATGGAATGGTAGCTCAGCTCGGGGAAAGTTGTCTTTCCTGTCCCTCTCATGGACCACATCGTCAGCAAAATCTCTCAAACCCCGTAGCAGGTTACACACCATCGCGGGGAGGAGAGCCAAAGGGCGACCAAAACCAGTTTTACCACTAGCAAAATGAGGTTCCAGGTCACCCTCTCTACAGAGCCTGACCCACCTGAGAACACATAGTCCCGGAGCCATATCATCAAGTATGCAGTCAACACTGCCTTGGACGACATCCGATGCACGCAATGCCAGAAACAACTGTATACGTCCTCGCCACTCTCATTTGAACGAGGGGTCTTCTCGCCTAGTTGGCTCATTTCGGAGGTTACTTCCGTGGGATTCAGTCCCTGCGGAGTCACAAACCGAATCTTAGAAGGGTCCGCCAAGTCCTGCTTGAAGACATAATCCCTCCAAGCAGTCATATGAGACTGTGACCCGCCCTTATCCTTCCGTTGTATCAGATAATGGTGGCTCGCCACCTCTTTGAAAACAGCCATCATCTCTGAGTCCTTCTCTTCCAGGACAAGGATCTCTTCATTGTCGAGAAATATTCCTCATACGACTCCGAGCCCCAGGGAAGCTTGGACACTTTGTACATCTCATGGAGGGCCAATCCCAACTCCCCCACTGGAGTAAAGAAAGTGCCAGTCTGGGTGTTGAACATCTCCAGGAGAGCAAGAAATATATGCCGATTAAGGTCGACACTTGCTTGGGTGGCACGAAGAGCGGCGGTCAGCCCAATCACTTTGAGCTCAGTCTTGAACTTCGATAAAATCCAAAGGGTCAGCTCGTCCCACTTCGACACGTGGTGACACCAGCCCTCAACCCTAAAACCTCCTTTCGGATACATAACCTTCGATGTTAGCATCCGATTTGCAAAGGTCGAAGCACCAAAGGCGAAGGTGTAAATAGGAACATCACTATAAAGGCTCCCAGGGCGCAAGGTTCGGCAACTGAACGAGGTCCCGGCTCACGAGGCGGCCAAGGTATCCCTTTGATTCGAAGTAACATCAATCGAAAGGGTATCCCCCACTGCCCCTCCTTGAGAAGGAGTAAGTTCCTATGTCATCCTCCTCTTGGAAGCCAAATGGTAGAAAGCCGTCAGCGACAATTGACGTTCAAGCTGCCGCATGTACAGGGCCATGCCCTTCGTCGAGAAGAACCAGTCCTCCTTAATCTTCAGTATCTTCGCCTCAGTGGAGGTCAAGCGGTCACCAAACAGAAATGCAAGCTTCAAGAAAGTCACCTTCTCGGACTCAGCAGATTTAGTTTGCCGCTCTCCATCATGCTTTGGAAAAAAATAGGCGACTGATCCCGAATTTGCAACATTCTCTCGGAAGGCTGATTCAGTAGGATAGCAGCCTTCGCTGGGTTAATAACCTCCTCGTCGAAATCAACTCCCATTTGGCAAAGAGAAGCATCCAGAAGGACTTCATTTAGCAAAGGGATAGTCATCGACACTGACACAACAAAGACAAAAGTCAGACAGTAAGAAATTTTTTTAGAGACTTTAAAAAGACAAAACATTGGGCACATCAGCAGCCTGGCGCATTGTCAGGGCCTAAACCCATGCGCATCAGCAGTGAAGCTTCAGCGCATCATCAGGGCCTAAACCCATACGCATCAGCATTGAAGCTTCAACGCATCATCAAGGTCTAAACCCATGCGCATCATCAGTGAAGCTTCAGCGCATCATCAGGGTCTAAACCCATGCACATCAGCAGTGAAGCTTCGGCGCATCATCAGGGTCTAAACCCATGCGCATCAGCAGTGAAGCTTCGGCGCATCATCAGGGTCTAAACCCATGCACGTCAGCAGTGAAGCCTCGACGCATAATCAGGGCCTAAACCCATGCGCGTCGACGGAATAGCCTCAAGTACATCATCAGGACAGAAGTCCATGCGCATCAGCGACAAAGAGTTAGGGCACAACAACATGATGCAACTCATCCGTGTGCCCCAAACTCGTCTAAAAATGTTGGAAAACCACAAAGATAGAAGAAACCCTCCCATCACCGCTGGCCGAACATCGGCGGGAGTCACAAGTGGCGACGGAAGCGTCCTCCTCGTCAAACTTCACAGGCTATTTCCCTTTGTCTCGTCCTCTACCAGCACCACCGCGAGTAGTTTTGGGAGCCATCTCTCAAAGAAAGTTAGAGTTTTTGAAAGGAGAACTCTAAAAGAAGGAAGCAAGGAGAAGAAAGACTCTCTCTCTCCACCAGACGCCTATTTATAGGCTTGGTCATACGCGTGAACCAATGAAGCGTGACGTCAGCCGCCGCTTGGGGTTCTGCGAAATGATAACGGCGGATATCCAGAATATCATCATTAATCTTTTTATTTATCCCGAAGCGCTATCATTTGCATTTAAAACTGAGAGGAGCATGCGCCTCATCAACAGATGCGCGAAGCAATCATGCGCCCCATTTGAAGACACCACCATGCTTCTTATTCAAACTATTCCAAAACTTCAGAAAATTTTGAAAACTTTGAAGGGGTCTTGTAGAAGCATGAAATTTTCAGGCGTATCAGCTAGTCAACATGCACCGAGAAGATCATAAAACAGTAAAGAGTAGCAGCATAAAAAGGCTTTTTATTTCATAAAAGTCTGTTACATGACTCAAGACTCTTTTTACATAGAAGAATCTTTACAAAGAAGAAATCAAGAAAGCCTAAAGCTACACTTCAGCTAGGCGCATCTCTTCAGCAGCGTCTCAGCTAGGCGCATCTCTTTAGTGTCTCAGTCAGGCGTATCATTCAGCGTCTCAGCTAGGCGCATCGTTGCGGCGTCACAATCAGGCGCATCTCTTCAGCGTCTCACTCTAGCATATGTGCTCTGCCTCGACCTGATCAAGTGCTTCGGCTAAAGAAGCAGCTTTGAGCATAACAAGAGCGGGCGATCAACCCCACTCTAGCATAAGAAAGCACTCTCCAAAGCCCAAGGAAGAGGAGAGCACCGCAATTCCGATCTGGGGCTCTTCCAGCATAACGAAGACGGGACGCGAACGTCCCAATCTTTGGATGTAACAGGCACCTTCGGCCTGCATCGGGACCCTGCAATCCCGACTTTTGGATGTAACAGTCATTCACGAGTACATACGAAGACAACTCGACGCATCTTTACCCTGGGGAGCGTCTTGTCAACAGAATGTACTCGAGCAAAGGAATTCATCTTCGTCAAGAAGTCAAGGGAGAGACAACAAAACTCTCTCAAATTGTTGCTATTTATAGGCCGGGACAAATCAAATCCATGCGCCAAGTGACAACCTTCCCGAATTTAGACTATTTCTAGTAAACTTTTTAGTAAACTTTTTACTCTAATTTTCTTAACAAAAATTAGCCCCAAGCAAAAGTTGAGGTTCCCTTATAATTAGCCTTTTGATAACCGTTCCTGGCGCTTTCAAAGGTCCCATACTTTGTTCTGCATGTGACATGTACGGTCACCATCAAAACTACAATCTCAGATTGCTCCTTGGGATAAATCATAAATCACTACTCTCAATAATCTTTCGTCTTTCTTCTTCCACACCATTCCTCCAATGGCTTCTCTCAACGCCTTCTCTCCCTCCCTCTCCAAACCCCACCGCAGACTGCACCCAAAACTCCACCCAACTCCCTCTACACCCCTCCACTCTCCCCCTCCCTCCGCTTCGCTTCTACTGCCACTCCATGGCCACCTCCACCACCATCAGGTACGTTTTCTTTCCCGCCAAAATCACTCCTTTCCGGCCAAAATCACGTCTCCGGCCGAAACCTCACCATTTCATCGAACAGCTCCACGGACGAGAATAACAGCAAGCACGACCCGTCCTTGGAAGAGAGAGGGAAGGTCCTCGTCCGGGCCCGTCTGGCCCACCAGGTCTCCTTCGGCGACAACGTCGCTGTCGTCGGCTCAGCGGAGGACCTCGGCTCGTGGAAGAAGCCCGTGCCCATGGACTGGACCGAGCACGGCTGGGTCGCCGACCTCCGCCTCCGCGCCGGAGACAGCATCGAGTTCAAGTTCGTCATCCGGTCCGGGGCCGACGAGGAAAAGGTCGTATGGGAGAACGGGAACAACCGGACCCTCAGCCTGCCGAAGGGAACGGGAGGGGTGTTCGATGTTGTGTGCCACTGGGACAGGACCGAGGAGGTTTTGGAAATCGCTGGGGGCGGTTCGGTGGGGAAGGTCGAGAGATCGGGCGGAGAGGAGGAAGTTGTTATCGAAGGAGAGTCGAGCCCTTTTGTCGAACAGTGGGCAGGGAGGGAGGCTTCGTTTATGAGATCGAACGAGCACGGGAATAGGGAGAACGAGAGGAGGTGGGATACTGCGGGGCTAGATGGAGTGGTGCTGAGGCTCGTAGAGCCGACCGGTTCGCGAGAAACTGGTGGCGGAAGGTACATTATAAGTTAAATTATATCCTCAGTATAAAAATTGGGCTAATTATAAGGGCACATCAAAATCTTATCACGGCTATCCACGATTGGGGTAGCCCATGTTTGTGGAAAAATTAATAGGGCTATCCCAATTTTCTACGCTCAATCATTTCCATCAAAACCCTAGTTTTTTCTCCACAATTTTTATTCTCATCATTTTGATTTCTCACAAATAATGCATGAAAATAAATCATAACATGTTTATTTCATTCTTTCTCACAAAATGCATGAAAATAAACCCTAAAATGTATATTTCATTATATTATCA
>JANAVB010018134.1:0-61923 GCA_029216955.1 Iris pallida | reverse complement strand
GAAGATGAGCCCCAGAGACTTCCTGGGAATGGAGGAGATTCTATATGCTGACGAGTGGATCGAGCATATAGAGGAGATCTTTCGTCTGGCCCGGATACCGGCGGATCTCCAGATTGAGGCAGCAGCTAGCCGGATGCGAGATCTTGCTCGCACCTGGTATCAGTCGGACCCCAGGGTGGGAGTAGTTGGACAAACTTGGGAGGAGTTCAAGGGCTTCTTCAAGAAGAAGTTCTTTCCAGATTCAAAGCTTCGAGCCTTGGAGTCGCAGTTCGAGAGCTTGGTTCAGGGGAGCCTATCAGTGGAGGTGTACGCTGGGGAGTTCGGCCGCCTCAGCAGATTCGTGGAGGGTTTGAGCGGTGAAGGCCCAGAGGTTCCGGAAGGGTCTGGTCAAGGAAGTCAAGTCCTTGACCAAGGGCAACAGGGATGCCACTTTTGAGGAGATTTTGACGGGAGCCTTATTGGCAGAGGATGATCTTGAGCTTAGGCTCAAAAGGGGACGAGACACAGTTGGGGGCAGCAGCAGCGGAGGACCGGCCAAGAGGTCGCACGTTCAGCATCAGTTTCAGCAGCAGTATCAGCAGCCGATGGTCCACTTCCAGCAGCAGCAGCAGAGGCCTATTCGACATCAGGGACAGAGACAGGTACTGTATCAGCAGACACCCAGGCAACTGCAGAACACGGTGTGTAACTTCTGCAAGAAGCAAGGCATGGGTGGGACGACTGTAGGAAGAGGCTGGACATGTGTTTACTTTGCGGTTCAGCGGAGCATCAGTGTAGAGAGTGTCCCAAGAACCTGACACCATTGGCTCAGATAGCACCAGGAGCTAGAGCTCCGGTAGGGCAGCAGAGGGGACCACCATTGTAGACTCAGCAGCAGAGGTTCGTCCAGCATCAGCAGCAGGTCAGGGGAGGCCAGCCAGGCGAGCTTTCGCCATGACAGCCGAGGATGCTCAGGCCGTTAGAGATCTAGTTGCAGGTTCTGTTCTTTTGATTCAAATTCTACAATTACTACCTTGAAAATTCAATTCCATCTATTCCTATCTGTTTCTTCATTATTGATAAGTTTTGATCTGGTGCTTCATTATGATTTAATTTTCTTCTGAGATAAGTCGTATGGGCTAGGTCGCCTCGATTATGAGATTTTATAATCCTCTAGGTCATGCTAGCAGGCATAGTGAGGACATATAGTCAGATCATGGACGTATTTCTCGGGTGTGGGATTTAAGATTTTCGTTGCCAAGCGCGCGGCAATGCAAAAATTTTAAATACCATAATTCTAGAGGTATGTACCATAGTTGAGGACTCTGTGATTATCGTAGCCTTGCTCACTGGCATGACATAGATTCTGAGTATCATGATGATTGGACAGACGCATACGATTATCGATTGTATGATTTTTTTGGTTACCTTATTTTAAATTTTTTGGATGATTCTTTAAGGTGGATAGACTTATAGCATATTTTAGTATAATTTTAAATTTTATAAATTTAGTCATTTAATTCATGCTTTGATTTTTGAGATTTTCATTTTAATTTTTAGCCATGACTTGTGATTTTGTTATTTTACTATTGTTGGTTTTAATTTCGAGGACAAAATTCTTTTAAGGTGGATAGATTTGTCACCCCCAGTTTCCAAAACATGGTATTTTTTTTATTTTTTTTTTTTTAATTATTTTGAAAGTATTTATTTATTTATTATAATATTTGGGGGTTATTTGAGTCGGGTTCGAATTTCAGCTCAATCCGACTTGAAACGGGGACCCGGGGTAGTATTGACCCTAGTGGACCCATACACTAGTTAGCCATGGCCCACATGTTAGTATTTTAGTTAGAGACTAGGCTAATTATTTTGGTTAGGTTTAATTTGGATTAGTGTTATTGGAATGACCAAACTAGCCCCCGACTTAAACCCCCTTTTTAAAGTATTGTTAATAGGCTAGAGGGGGGTATTTTTGACATTTCAAAATAGGGTCATATCAGCCATTTTGGGCCGGCCACCATGGTATGGAGAGGCTCCATCATTCCAACATTATCCCCTCTTATTTTCCCTCTCTTGTTCTTCACCAAATCATTAGAGAGCAATCCCTAATCAAACCATCACCAAATCCTTCCATTTCTCCACCAAATCTTCTTCCTTCCTTCTCCATTCAACCCAAGGGAGCTACCCAAGTTTGGGAGGATTCGGAGCTCTTTCGTGTCCTTTTGGAATCTCTACGTGTCGGTGTCGCTTCGAAAAGACTTTTCTTTGATTCGATCTACCGGGAGGTATAAATCCCTTCTTCTTTCATTTTCTCATGCATATAGGTCTATTTTGAACCCATAAAATGACTCCCATGGTTTTGTGCCCATTTGTATCCATTTCGTGTCCATTTGGACACTTGTAGAGGTGTCCTATGTATAGGATCGTGTCCTAATGGGGAAAACCCCTATTTGGACACATGGGAAATTATTTGTATATTGATTTGATGTTGTTTAATGTTTAATTCCATTTTCATGTGTTTAGGAATAGTTTTCCTATGTATTTTAATGTATCATATGTTAATATATATATATTATATTATATATATATATATATATATATATATATATATTATGTGTGTGTGTGTGGTGATATATATAGTCTATATATATATATATATATATAATATATATTATATATATATATATAATATGGTTTATATATATGTGAATATATATTATGGTATATAGATGTGATTGTGTTTACATTGTGTCCATGTGGGGAGGGTTCGGCCAAGAGTAGTATGTGTGTAGGTGTGGTGTTTGAGAATTGGTTTGTGAGAGATAGAGAAGAGAATAGAGAGTTGGAGAGGATGGGTTTGAGTGTGTGTTTGTGTTGGAAATAGTTGAGAGTGGTGTATATAAGAGAGTTAGAGAGAGTGAGAGAGTGAGAGATTTGGGGAGGGGGACCTGTTGTGCTATACCACAGCTAGATGAGTATCAGTCCCCACACAGGGACTGATCTCAGGAATCCTGAACAGTCCCCAAAGGGGGACTGTTATTAGCAGCAAGGCAGTAGCAGTGTACAACTACCTGGTAGCTATATTGAGAGGGGGAGTTTGCCCAGGTTTTAGTAACTAAACCAGTCCCCAAATGGCAGCCACACCCTCCAATTTCAGTCTAAATTTAGTCCTTAACACCATCTATTGGCACCCCAAATGACAGTCCAATTCACCATAAAACAGTCCTTGTATTTCAGTCCATAACATGCCTAAAACCAGTCCTAATATAACCCATATATGGCTGTCCTTGACCCCATATAACTGCTCACCAAATCAGCCCATGTACACCCTTTGATAGCCCCACAAATTAGTCCCCCATGACAGTCCAATCAGTCCCCAAACACCCTTAGCATGCCCCAAAATACCACCAAAACCACTTCATTATAGTCTCCTTAAATTCCATGTTTTAGTCCCCTTAAACCCACTTGATGGCAGCCCCTTGTCCCCTTAACAAATCAGTCCAGATTTGCCTCTTTAATACCACATCACAGTCCAGAATTCACCCCTATACATGGCTGTCCCATTTCCCTTTGAATCACCACCCAAGAAGCCTTGTAGCTGTCCTAACTATCCCAAGTCAACCCTTACCCAAGCCTTTGTTCACCCCAACACAGCCTATTCAAGCTCCTGAAATCAGTCCCACAACAGCCCCTACAAACCCCCTTGAATGAGTCATGAAATCAGTCCTAAACACCCTCCTAAAATCAACCACATTGCTGTCCTAATACACCCATTACAGTCCAGATTTTCCACCGCTTTGGCTGCCCTTTAGTTCCCTTAAATCCCATGTTAACATCCAAATTTTAGTCCCCAAGTGCCACACAAAATCAGTCCCTAAACCCTCCAATATCAGTCCACTTTATAGACTTGTGTGTGTGAGTATTTGTGGGTTTGATGTGTGTGTTTGTGAGCCTAAGAGTGTATGTGGGTGAGCTATTGTATAGGTGAGTAGTGTGTGAGCTTTTGGGTATGTTGTGAGTTTATATAGGAGAACCCATATGTGTTATATATGAGTAAGATATGTATTTATATATGAGTTATATACGTATTTGTGGGTGAGAGATTATATATGTATTTGTGTGGTGTCTAGATATGGGAATATAGGTGAGTATATATATATATATATATATATGTAGCTATATACCATGGTATATGAGGTATAGGATAAGGTAAAGGGTAGATAACCAACATGTGGTCTAAGATGAGTTAGATACCTAGGAAACCTATGTATCTTGGTAGCTAACCCTTAGATAGGATAGTATCTAACTACCCTAGGAAGCCTAGGCTAGTATCTTGGGTATTAGCGGGGTTTCCCTTGTATTGGACAAGGTATCGGGAATACCTTGGTAAGGGTAATATAGGTATTTGAGTTTGGAGTCTAAGATAGGGTTAGAACTTGATTCCCTTGGTTGGTAACGATCAAATAGTGCTCATAGACTAGTTTTGACGTCGGTTGACCATTTTGACCAAAAGTCAACAAAAGTCAACCGAGAGTCAAACTTAGCCTTTAAGCGACTAGATTTGATCGAAACCAAACCAGAGTTAACCAGTTGACTGAAAGTCAACAGTTGGTCAACATGTGACTAGTTGACCTAGGGTTGACTCAGTATTGACCAGAGTTGACTTTTTGACCAAAAGTCAACTATAAGTCAACCTTTGACCTAAATTGACCTAGTTTGACTAGGATTGATTTCCTGTGACCTTGTTTGACCTTGGTTGTCCTAGTGTGACCCAGTTTGGCTCAGTATGACCTAATATGACCTAGTTTAGCTTGATATGACTTAGATTTGACCTAGATTGACCTAGATTCATTTAGAATGTATTGTAATGTATCTTATTATCATTTTTAGACTCATAGTGACTTGTACTGTTCTATAGGAGACAGACCCACTCCCCGGACAGTTATTCTCTTCAGACACTCAGGCTATCAGGCGGGTACATTCTCTGACCGTTTTAACTTGTCTGGATTTACATTCTTGCTCTAGATTACTGTACTTGATGCTGACACGATTGTTATCACGGATTGGTACTATATGGATCTTCTTTTGAGATGTTATCCCCTTGTATTCACTAGATACATATTGTGATGTGCGTTTCACTTCCACATTGTATTTATTGAATACCCATATCCTTGTACACTTATTGTGCATATTGTACTCTTATTATCACATGAGTTCCAGAGATAGACTATTGTACACTATTGTATAATATTGTACACCATTGTATAACATTGTACATCTATTGTATAATATTATACATCCATTGTATAACATTGTATACTATTGTATAAGATAACGTAACTGGAGTGGATCCTTATGTATTGATTGGGGAGGGGGAGTAGAATTGGTTATGTACTCAAATTCTATTATACAATATTGTATATGTCTATTGTACACCCACGTACAATGGAGTTACTGTCACCCCCAGTTTTCATGAACAGGGGTATTTTGGTAATTTTCCACTTTAAAAATTATTTTGGAATTATTTATTTATTTATTGTATTATTTTGGGGTTTTTGAACCAGGTTCGAATTTCAACTCAGTTCGACTTGTTTTGACTTGTTTCGGGGACCCGGGATAGTTTTGACCTTAGCGGGCCCACACACTAGCTAGCCATGGCCCACAATATTACCATCAAAAGTTATAGGGATTAATCATGACCCCATGGATTAGGTTAGACCTAATTAGAACTTTAGATTTATATTTTTAACCCCAAACCCTAAGCAACCTTGTAAGGAGCTAATAAAATAATAGAGGGGCAAACTTATAATTAGGAAAAGGGGGTTTTGGAGCCATATGTCCAGCCACATGTAGGTGGATAGGAGAGAGAAACCCCATCTTTTATTCTCATCCACTTCTTCTTCTTCTTCTCCAAGGGTTTCCTCCATTTTTCTTGAGAGCTCCACCATTGTTCCTTCTCCAAAATTAGGTAATCTCTTCTCCAAATTAATTCTCCCCTCATGTAGAATGGTTAGGAACCCAATAGGAATATTTTCCATGGTTGTGTCTCCATTTGAGACCATTTTGTATCATTTGGGCATTTTTAGAGGTGTCCAATGTGTAGGTTTGTGTCCTAATGGAGAAAACTCTATTTGGACACTTGTAGAATTATTGGTGTGTTGTTTTGATGCTATTCTAACTTGATTCCAGATTTTTACATGTTTTGAGAATGTATTTTTCCATGTATCATATTCCTATAATCTATATATGTATATATATATATATATATATATATATATATATATATATATGGTGGGTTATATGTGGATATATTTGTGATGGGGTGATGTTGTTTGTGTTGGGGAAGAGCTTGACAGGTTCGGCCAAGAGGGGCATGGTTTGTGTGTGTGTTGGTGTAGGATAGGTGTTTGAGAAATTGGTTGAGTGGTTGGTTAGTGTAGGAAGTAGAGGAGTTGTGAGTGGTATGTAGAGTGCTAGAAGGGGGAGGAACACCCATGTTTTGCTGTCCAAAATAGCAGCCCACGTCCAGAATCCCCCCACCTTGCTGTCAAAACGCCACCATTTACCCCTCAAAACAGTCCATGAATTTCCCTTATGGGCTGTCACTAGCTGCCTTTAAACTCCAAAACAGTCCACCCAAAACCCATGTACTGCTGTCCCAAACTTGCCCTTACTGCTGCCTCTAACAGTCCACTTTAGCCCCTCCAAAACAGCCACAAACAGTCCTAAAATTCAGCATACATGGCTGTCCTATTGTACCAAAACAGCCCACTTAAAACCCCTTTGGTTGTCCAAAACCCCCACCTTTCCCCATTTTGCAGCCCACAAAAACCCCAACCACAGCCCCTATAGATAGCCCTTACACCCCACTAACCACCTTCAAAACACCCCACAAGTCTTCTAAATCAGTCCACTTTTGCACATATCATTCCATCCTATTAGCTTGTGGGTGAGTGTTTGTGAGCTTGTGAGTGTGTGTGTGAGGGTTTATGAGTGAAACTAGTATCCTATAGTATAGCCTATAGCTAAATTGATAGGAAACCTATAGGAGAGCCTATGGGAGTGAGATATAGGAGTGTATCATGTGAGAGTGAGTGGTGTAGAGAGTGTGGTAGACAAAAGGGTAAAATTCATGAGATAGGATAGGTAATAGGGTAAATCAATACCCCGTATCCTAACATGGCCTAGATACCTAGGATACCCATTATTCTTGGTAGGTAAACCTTAGATGGGTAGATATCTAGCTACCCTAAGGAGACTAGGCTAGTACCATGGTATTTGCAGGATTTCATTGGTATTGGGCAAGGTATCGGGATTTACCTTAGAAGGGTAAATGCTAGTTTTGCCTAGAAATATGATATTGGTGTTAGAAGCCTAAGATAGAGTTAGAACTTGATTCTCGTGGTTGGTAGTGATCAAATGGTACTCATAGACTAGTTTTGATGTCGGTTGACCTTTTGACCAAAAGTCAACAAAAGTCAACCGAAAGTCAACTTAGTCTTTAAGCGACCCGATTTGACCGAAACCAAACCAGTGTTGACCAGTTGACTGAAAATCAATGTTAGTCAACATTAGACTAGTTTGACCTAGGGTTGACCCAGGGTTGACTCAGTATTGACCAGAGTTGACTTTTTGACCAAAAGTCAACTGTAAGTCAACCCTTGACCCCGTTCGACCTAGTTTAACTTGGATTGACTCCAGTGACCTAGTATGACTCAGTTTAACCTAGATTGACCTAGTTTTGACTTAGACTTGCATTCATGGATTATATTAGCTTCCTTTTCAGTATTTAGTCTTGTTTGACTCATAGTATCTTATCTTAGGTCTGTGATCGCTCTGAGCGTCTGTTCACCCTATCAGCTCAGGACCACAGGCGAGTACATTCACTGATAGTTTCATTGTCTTGATTTCTGCTATATCCGATTCAGTCGTAGTGTCTTACTTGATTTCCAGACACGATATTTATGGACTAGTATATGTCGGATCCTGTCGTGAGATGTTATTCCCGGATTACTTGGTATATTAGTACATGACTCGATTTGTTACTTGTACTTGTATAGACATGGACTTGGGAGTGGGCTGATCACCTCCTCTTAAATCTCGTGTCATGACGTGTTATGACCGGATCTTTTATATTATTCGGGGATGGTGAGTTATTAGTGGTTGTGTGATCAAATACCCACTTGTTGTTTCACACTTGTACTTGACACTTGTCCATAGCTACTGTTCACAACTTTCCATGGTGACCGGCCTTATCTTCACACTTGTTGTTTCACACTTGTTATTTGTTCGTAGCCGGTCAGATGGAAAGCTTGAACATGTTTCCCAAACCGATCACATGACGCACTAATAATTCAAGGTACCTTTTACATTTATTATCTGTGGTGACTAAGTTCTGTTCGGGAGAAGGGTTACAGCCCCAGTCCTTGTTGGTTAGGGTTGTAACTCGGCTTTTCGAATAGTTCCTAAGTCGCCCTATTTACATTCTATCGTCGTTCTTTTCAGTACTCACACCATTATATATATTTCCAGTTGATTTGTGTCTTGTATTTCATTACACTATCTCTTATAGAATTTATCAATTCATATGGAACGCTGTTGGTGTTTGTACTTGCTCATTTTCCTGACAGGATACCGTTGACAAATTTTACAGATGATTCAGAGGCTGATTGCCCGACCTACTATGGGGTAGAGTCTGACGGAATAGACTTAGACTGTGGCTTGTTGGTAGAGCCACTAGATTTTGCTCACCCTGAGTAGTGTAGTTAGCTAGATTTGCCTGGCCTGCGAGCCAGCTAGCACTTTCAGATTTGTAGTACCTATTATATATTTTCTGAGACTCTGGATATTTGTGTATAGCTCTGACTTGTGGATCTGGAGTCATTTCCTATTTTATCTATCATATCTATGTTCCATGCTATCTACCTTAGTTTTGATATATGTGATGAGACTGTATTGCTATGTCACCTCCATTCGGAGTGTATATACTGTACAGATACATTTATCTATTTTAGTCGTAGTATTTACAGACCCTATATACAGCGTTCTACCGCCGATTCTGCGGCGTAGGCTGGACGTAACCACGTGCTCGTGTCCCTCTCTAGGGTGCGGGTCGTGACAGTTACCATTGCATTGTCCTAGACCGTTTACATAACCATATTGTACTCTAAATCACAGCTGGCTTACAGTTCTTACTTATCATATAGATATTTCCTGCTATCAAATCTCTACTGTTTTTATATGCATTCTTTTTCAGCGTTTCCTGTACCTTACTCTATTGCATGCTTTATATTTCCTAACATGATATGAACTGCGTGAGATATTTTGTACTCGCTCCTGTCCTGACTAGACCTGTTGAAATATTACAGAGGATGAGGATGAGGCCTATATAGACATCTACTATGGGATAGCTGTAGATAACATGTATGACCCAGATTTCCAGCATGATCTACTAGCTTAGAGACTGAGGCTCCCTAGTCTAGGTTTTACTATTTCTGTCTTTGAGATCTGGATTGTATATATTTTATATTCTAGTGTGACTTATATTCTGGATGTTTGCTGAGATATTATTTTAGACACTTAGACTCTGGTTGTGTTGTATATTCTTCTATTCCAGTATTTATCTATCTATCTTTTATCTTATCGTTCTACCTTAAATGTGATTGAGACTGTATATTGCTATGTCACCTCCATTCGGAGTGATATACTGTACAGGTACCTTATATTGTTAGATGATTGACCTAGGACAGCGTTCTACCCCCGACACTGCGGCGTAGGCTGGGCATTGTTACGTTCTCGTACCCTCATAGTGGGTGCGGGTCGTGACACTAACCCAAACCATGATGACTAGGTTAGCATGATGAGACCCTAGTCTAATTTAAGTCAATCTAGGTTAGTCATTTAGAAATCAAGGTTTGAATAGAAAGACTAGTGATTGGGTGCATGACCTATAACTTAGAATTAAATTCGTGACTTGTAATTGAGCCATAATAAAACCACCCATAGCAGCCAACCTAGGATTTCCCACCCTATTTATTGTCTCTTCTATTTGTTCTTGCCTATTTTGTGCTTGACCTAGATTTTTGAAGGAAAGGTAATTCCTCCACTTTCCTAAAATCCCTAGAAATTCATTTTAACTCCTTTTAACTCTTGACTTTTACATTAGGAACTAATTATTATTTATTACTGTTGGTGGAGAGTAACCCAGATTTTGAGCAATTTGGGGATCCGAGCTAGCAAGGAGGAACACTTCATTTTGGGACTTTTTCTTGCTATTTGTATCTATAGGTAAACCCCCTTAAATTGCATTAATATTCTGATTTCATTGCATATTAGGCTAGACCTAGTGTCCCCTACCTGTCCCTAGAATTTGGGTGAATTCGTGTCCATTTGATGTCCGTATCGGACACGTATCATAGTGTATGTGTAGGTGTTTGATTAAATGCCACTTAGAAATTTATTTTCGATTTTTGTAAAATCAATTACATGAAGTTATATCTAGATATTTATATTAACTTTTGTGAAGACTGATTTGATTTATATGTCGATTTCGTGTCGAAATTGGGTACGAACATGCTGTACGACACCGTGTGCGCTGTCCTGCTACCCGTGTCCTGTTTTTCACTGAACACAGTGTTTCGACACACGAAACTTGGCATGGTGGTTGGGGCATGACTGACAAGTCACTCCCCAAGTTTTACGATACCTCGTTTTATGTCGGACACGAAAACGGGGCCGCACTAGTTATACACAGCGACAATACGCACACAGGAACGCGTCTGATACGTGTCTCATACACGCGATACGATACACGTAGACACGGGGCAGACACCTAAACATGTTCTCCTACTCCTGGCGAACCTAGGGACACGCCCATGAGTCATTAAGTGTCATGAGTCGTGTCCACGAGTCGACTGCATCGCAGCACGATGCAGTCTGTGCACGCGATGTGTCTATGTGTGTTTCGTAACTTGGACACGCCGTGTCCAGTCGTGGAGACATGTGGGGACTCGTGTGGACTCTGGACATATGTACGACACTACCTTGGCCATTAATTTGATGTTTAATCGATTCTTTTACAAAGCGAACTTAGGTTCCCAATTTTCCTGATACCAATATCAGTGTAATATAAATTCTGAGAGTTAATTTGTAAATTTTAACGGTTTGAATAATGATTATTATCATGCAATGGTTCATTTATATGTGTATACGATAATGTATATGTTAGGGTCCTCATGATTGGTGTTAATCATTGAATTTCGAAATAATTTGGACTGTTAGGTAGAGACTGTTATATGCAATTGAATAACTGAAACTATTGGTGCATTCACTGATTTCTCCTGAGTTTTAATTGCATGTTAAACTATTTTTTTTCCTATTGGTTAATCTGCAATATTAGTTCATCTACATATGTAAAGATTCATGTACATGATAGGTTTCATGATAGCTAGAGGTTATGGGATTTTGGATCGAATGGGACTGATACATTGAATCCTGAACTATCATGTGTTAACTGAAATATGAGATTTTAACCTATCAAACTGAAAACTGTCACACTGTTTCCTGTTAAACAAAACTGAGAACATGGTGTTCTCCATACACACCCCTCACACCCGATCCTAGTTATTCCTTTACCTGATACACAAATTTTTCCATGTTTTTCTGATGATTAATATCAATGTTCACTCACTCTTATACACACACAAACTGTCAATTAAATCTGAGTTTTCCCTATTGCCTTCACTGTCATTGACACTCACTTCACACACCTGATACACACTCATACACATCTAACACATTACATTGGGTTGATTGTACACACACACTGTTTCAAAGTTGATGATAGGATTGCATGGTTGATTGGAAGTTGATTTATTTGTGTTGAGGGTTGATTTGAGTGGGTTGAACTGAGATGTGTTAACTGTCATGTGGTTCCCCATTTCCTGAGTTTACACATTCCTATCTTAATCCTGAGAACATAGAAACTAACCTCCCCTAGACTGTCACTTTGATTACACACACACTAAACCCCGTAACAGTATGCATATGCACTGATTTTTCTTATGTGACACTCACACACATGTTAGTTAGGAATTTATGTTTGAGAATGGGATCTTCCAATTGGATGGACTAATATGTTAACTGTTGGGTAATTTCTGAAATCTGAAAACTGTTGAAACCTGGAAATGTCATCTTTTACATGTTCACACACACACAAGCCTGAGACACAAATTACACACTAGCACACACCCCTTCATGCCCCTTCCTGCCCCTCTCTATATATATAGTGATATATGCAATATATGATATGAGTATCCTATGTAGGCATGTTGTGTAAAACTTAATGAATATGCACTATATATGAATGAATGTAGGAGAGCGTGCATGTATGCAAGTATCCATGTAGTAGGTAACATAATGCATGAATGAATAAGTATAGGTGTGCCATGATATATGCAATGTAGACAATGTATGTAATCAAATGCAAGAAACAAATGAATGAATGCAATGTGTAGGAATGTATACAAGTGCCTATGCATCCTTGTATGAATGTATGTAAGAAATGCCTATGATGAAATGAATGCAAGTTCAATAGATAATGTATGTATAGGCTAGCCTTGATTTCACATGTTACTAAACTATATGCCTAAAACTAAACCCTTGGACCTATATGTAAACTTGAGTTAAATTTTACATTGATATATGGTATGTGCACTAGTGTAAACCCTTAACTTCACATGCCATTTTCCTTGTAATGCACACACACACATACACATACACTTTTTCACCTTGATGCATTGACACTCACAATTGCACTCTCTCTATAAATATGAATGTATATGTATTCATATATATGGTATATATACTGTGGATTGGTGATTGTTACTTGGTTGTTAGTTTAGACTGGTTAGGCTTAGTGAGACTCGACTGGACTAAGATTGACCTAGTTGACTAGTGAAATTGACCAAGTTTGACTTTGACCTAGATTGACCTAGAAATCATGTAGATTTCATCATAAACTTCATTTACCTTATCTTAAACACATTATAACATGTATTCCTTTGTTTAGGACATTGTGACTGTTGCAGACATCTGATATTACACTACTCTTTCAGAGTATCAGGCGAGTATATTCTCTGATAGTTCTCTCATTTATTTGTCAATTACTGTACTTCAGTTCTAGTTAGTTGTATGCGATTCTCTGTTACAACACGTATAGATATTTTTGGATTCATGTATGCGACACACATTTATTGTCTGACCTCTATTACTAGAATCATTCTGGAATCATTTACTGGTATCATCATGTTCTAGCTGGACTCATCTTGAATCATTGTGTCGGATTTCTGGATTCACTTGCTGGGAGAAGAAATACTGGAGTAAGACATATAGACATACCCCAATTCTGGAATCATCCCATGCTGGAATCAAACTGGAATGATAGCCATCTCACACGCGGCCAGGTGTGTGATGTGCCGAATTACCTATAGCCATTTACATGTCGATCTCGGTATTTTAAAATACACTGTTAGAGTATAGGCTGGACTCACCCTGGAATCATTGATCACTATGACTGGAATCGTCCCGTACTGGATTCATCTTGTATTAGATTCGTCTTGTACTGGACTTACATTGGAGTTACACTTGCCTTATATTTACTGTCTGGACTTATACCATGTTACTCTAGTTCAGCTAGTTTTTATTTACAGACTTTATTGCCATGATTCTTCTCTTGTTAGTTACTTACTTTCCTTGTACTTTGTCTGTCTCTCTTTACCATCACCTGAATATAAACTGCCATGTTCATCAATACAACTGTTTATAACTGCTTTATAGTTCTCTGTCATTTACTTGGGTTTTCTAGATGAGATGTGCTCATTCCTGTCCTGACTGTACCTGTTAAAATTTTACAGATGATTACCCTGAGGACACTTGCCCTACTCATTATGGACCTGACAAGGGATTAGCTACCTTTGGCCCCTACACTCAGGAGTGATCGGGATTTAGTTTAGTAGACTTGTATCTGTTTTCATGTAGAACTTTTTGTATAGATTTGAGACTTGAGTTGTATTTGAGATTGTTCGAGATGTTGTTATTATTTTTAATAGTTATTATTGTCTTCAGTTCCTTAGTTATATTTCTCCTGTGTTATCTTATCGTGCTTAGGGTGTGATTGAGTTACACCATATCTTATATTTGTCCTCCGTTCGGAGTTGATCATGATGAGTACATTATATACTGCATGAGTTGATGGTTAGTTAGGGACTTAGAACAGCGTTCTATCGCCGACACTGCGGTGTAGGCTGGGCGCTGTTACGTACTCGTACCCTCACAGTGGGTACGGGTCGTGACACAAGCCCTGCAGACTATCCAGGTTATCCAGACGCAAGGTTCATGCTAAGAGTTATCATGACTTGTTAGGTGACTTGAGTACAACACATGACAGTGTGCATAGTAATCGTTTTATGAAGTGCCCCCATATGACAGTGAGCTAGAAATGTGCCCTACTCGTCGGTAGGCTATAAGTCTATCAGAGAAGGCGCCCAGATAACGGGATTGCTTGTAGCCGGAATACCTCTCTATATGAACTATTTGATCAATCTAGTCATTATCCTAGTCAGATTCAGTATAAATTTTTGACCGTGGTAACCAGGAATTCATGTCCTAGACATGATAATGATGAGACATGTAGCTTACACAAGCACAAACACCCACGGTTGTCAAGACAAGAGTTACTTAGCAAGTCAAGATAGCCACCACAACAACATATCAAGATTATCATATTAGGTTTACTTATCAAGAGTGCGCTACGACGGGCCACTATTATCATGCCACATTACTTATCAAGAGTGTACCACGATGGTTCACTATCATGTATTATCATGCCATGGTTGCTTGTCAAGTGTGCGCCACGATGGGCCACTATTATGTCATGTTACTTGTTACTTGTTAAGAGTGTGCCTTAACTGGCAACTATCGTGTTCTATCCTTACATTATTATGAGTGAGAGAAACTTACATAAAATAGCTAGTAACATATTCTTGAAGCTACGAAAAAGGTCTACAACTTTCATGTTAGGAGTTGGGAGAAATTCTGGCCATAATTCAGCCAAATAGGTGATAAAACAGCCAAAAACAGCCAAAATAGGCACTATGTGGCCTTCTATGGCACTATGCGGCCTTCTGTGGCACTATGCGGCCTTCTGCGGTACTATGCATCCATGCGGTACTATGCAAGCCATGCGATACTATTCATTCCTGTGGCACTATTCATTCCTACGACACTATGCAAGCCATGCGGCACTATGCATCCATGCGGCACTATTCATTCATACGGCACTATGCAAGCCATGCGATACTATGCATCCATGTGGCACTATTCATTCCCGCGGCACTATTTATTGTCCCTGCCAAATTCAGGACAGATGAACTAAAAAATGTCTAAATCTTATTTTGGCCATAACTTCCTCAAAACAAGTCAAAATCTAACTTTTCAAAGGTCCATTTTGGGTAAAATTGAATTCACTACAACAGAACAATCAAAACTTGAAAATAATGAAGTTTGGTAGATCAAAATCGAAAAAAAACTGAAAAGGCTACAAACTTAGATGTACAAAAATTTATCCATCAAACCAAAAAATGTCAAGTTCTAAAGAGGCTTAAAATCAAGTAAGGAAGAGAAGAAAACAATAAAACTTGAGATCCATCATGAAGCAAGTTGTACTTGCCTAGGACTTGGTAGGTGGGGGGAGTAAATGAAGAAGATGAAGAAGTAAATGAAGAAGTGAATGAGGAGAGAGAGAGAAGGAGTTGGGTTATATATCAACCCTCTCCATCTCAAGCCAAGCCAAACCAAGTCAAATTGAACCAAGCCAATCAAATAAACCAAGTCAAGATTGAACCAAGACAAGGCTAAGCAAAACAAGTCTAACTACGGTCCACCTGATAAATGCCAGAAATCTCGTATACGCATACGAAAATACGTATAACGGGAAACGGGAGTGACAGTACATCTATCGCTTGCTTACTTGTACGGAAGTACATTTTATATACTTGTACTACAGTATATTTTACACCTATTGACGATCATATACCTGCTCCAGTTTTAAACAATATATATACATGTATCGCCATGACAAATGTATTCCTGACATGATAGATTTTTGATATGTCATGATTGTGATACTATATGAGATATGGCATGATTCTTATTTATTACATCTCTTTTCATTCCATGCTCAGTATGTTTATTTTGTAGAATCGATACTTGCTTCCGTCCTGACAGGATAACGTTGTAGGCATACTTTCGGAGGAAGATTTGCTCTGTGATCTTTTCTATGGACCCACTGCAGAGGACCGGTCCATTGCTTCTGAGAAAGTCTCCGCAGGAACCTCGCTTGGTAGTCTCGCTTAGATTATTTTTTGGCTTAGTTATTGAGCTGTTTAGACTATATCTTGTAGTCACTGGACTTTGTCTCCAGTTTGATACTTTGGAAGTGTATTATTAAGTCTGTACTTATTTTACTTTCACTTATAGATGCTGTGTTGTGATGAACCTTTTAAATATGATATTAGAACTGTTAGCCACTTAGATCCTTTATTGTCTATTCTTAGAACAGCTTACTACGCTTTAACCAAGCGTAGGGTGGATATGGCTCGGCCCGACCCAACAATTTGGGTAGCGGGTCGTGACAGCTCCGGTGCCGCACACGACGTTCGTCGTCTACGCCGGGCTCGCCGGCGAACACCAGGGGAGGCGGACGCGCCCGGAGGAGGAAGACGCGCAGTGGCTTGGCGCACGGCCCGGCGGCATCGGTGGTCATGGTACGGGTGCGCGACCGATGGTCGAAGATTGGACGCATTGGCGTCCGTGCACGGAGGACGGCTGGGGTCTCGTGGCTGCAGGCGGCCAAGACGAGGCCGGGATCAGGTGAGGGTTTGGGTGTTTTAATTTATTTGGCAGTTTTAGGGGTTTCGATCGAAAGAGGAGGATATGGTGATGTTGTGGGTGGCCACCGGCTTGGCTTGGCCGGGGACGGTGATGATGACGGGTTGGGATGATGCTGGCGGTAGTTGTTTTGGTGATGATGGTGACGGGGTGATGACTGGTACGAAGGAGGTGTTGGTTTGGGTTTTGGCGATGACCGGGGTGGTGGTGGTGGCTATGGCCGGCCTGGGTGGTTGTGTTGACGAGGCTGGAAGTGTCGGGATGGCGGAGGTCGATATTGGGGGTGACGGTGGTCGGGGTTGCTCGATAGAACTCTGCCATGGTGGCAATACCGCGGCGCGACGGCAGACAGATCAGGGGATAGGGATTGGGTTAGGTTAGAGAATTGATTGTGTCGGGGGTGTCCGACATGGAAGAAAATAATGTATGTGTAAATTATGAAATAAGACGGGGAGGGGACATATACACGGACACGATGCACTGTTCTTTTGTTGTGGTGGTCAAATTTTGGTTGTGGGTTTTTGATGGAAAAAGGAGCAATGAGTCTCTCCTTATATAGAAGGTAGTGTTCTAGATGGATAAGGATTTGGAATGATTTAAATTCCCCCAATAGATAAATCCGTTATTTAATTTAAAACACTTTTTAAATCTTTCCAGTACATAAAGTAGATAATCTTTATCTAATTTCAAAAAACTATTTAAAAATTACCATTTAAAATCTAATTTTGATTTAAATCACAATAGACATATTTAAAATAAATAATAATAAAAATAAATTTCAAAAATTCAATTATATATACATAAATAAACTTTATACAAATATTTACATACTCATATTTTTCTAAATCGCTACTACATTTGATCAGCAAATAAATTAGCCTCTTTAGATTAAATAATAACGTTTGCCAATTCTCGGCAGCAAATAAAATATTTATCATATATTATTTTCGAAAACTATTACTATCTCGTAAAATAAATTCTATAAATAAAAAAAAATTCTGAAAATATGTACCTCGCACATATTCGCATTCGTCGAGAAAATTCGAAACGCAACCTGCACGCGACGTACAATACGACATATGCCAACTAGTATGCGACGGATAAATCCAAATTACAAAATCAATACTAAATTATTTATTTAAAAAAATCGTAGTAGAAATTTAGGGGTTTTACATCCTACACAACTTAAAAGAATTTCGTCCTCGAAATTAAAACTAAGGCACGCTTTCGAAAATAAGTGAATACAAAACAGTAGAAAATCAAGTACGAAAATTTGTGCCTAGAACTCGAAAAGGATGAGGAAAAAAAGTTTCTAGGGGTTCGGTTGGGTTGGTCTGCGAGATAATCGTGGTTGATACGGGAAGGAAATGAGTATTCAATATGGAGATATGTGAATCTTAGCATCTGTCTTCTAATGATACGAAAGGGCGTCCCTTTTTCGCTAAAAATCTTTCACACTTTATTACTCCTTTATCTCCTTAAATATTTTCGAAAAATCTAAATTCATCCTTAAGTTAAAATTTAAAATCTAAATCAAATCCACCATAAAAATCTTCTCCACTTTAAACAAACGAAATCTATATTAAATCTATCACATCTTTCTCAATAATAACTACAAAACCCATTCCAATTATTAGTGATGTACAAAATTTAAATAGACAATATTTATTCAGTCATATCTCATTCCAAATTTAAAGCCTTAAAAATTTCATAATCTTTATTTCTCAATTTAATTATATCTTCAAAATTTTAATTTGATGAATCAACCCAATTAAAATTTAAATTACTTCTCAACCCCAAAATAACCTTAACCATGTTCAAAATTTAAATTGTCTCTCGAGATTACCTTATCTTCATCGATATAAAAAATCTTAACTTAAAAAAGTCATAATCATTCCTCTACTTCATATATATCTCCTTGATCATCTAACATTTCTACCGACAGTATAAAATTTCCAACCATAATTGAATTTTTACAATATATTTACTACCCAACTTCAAATATACATATCTCTTGAAATATGCAATCCTTGTATATCCCTTTCAAGGAAAAATTTCAATTTATTTAAATCGTGGTAATCGACCCTTGAAATATTTTACTATGGTCATAACTCAAATATTTTCTAGGATACGCCCTTAATTAACGAGATAATCTATCCCATAAGGTACTAGCCTAAAGGACATATCCTAATGATAGTCCTCTTTCTAAGCTCCATCAAACACGAGGAAGTAAGATTTTACATTAGGACGAAATCAAGCAAGATGCAAGTGAAGCTGTCAATGAGAGTTCGAAATAAAGTCAAGCGGGAGGACCAAGCATGTGGATGAGATCCTAAATTCTAATCCTATATGCAGGCTTGTTTGATACGGTAAAGTTTCCAAACAATTTATCTGGACCTGCATGGGCCACCATAAAAACATGTAACGCCCCAGTCCCAAAATACGTAGGACTAGGAACATAATCATGTCAGCTGCATACATACGAAGTATACTCCAATATATGGAACCAACGTATGTATACATAAGCTATAAAGTGTAGAAAGCCACGACACTAATCTCATCCACAAATAAAGAAGAAATAATTTATAATAACTTATGAATTATTTCTTACACAAGTCGTTGGGCGGAGACAAATCCACAACCAACAAAGAGAGAAATACAAAATTTAGAAATTTGTCGAGCGATGCGAAGACTATTCAAGTACAATCATCCTCGATGGAAGAGAGCAAGTCATGGCCTTGGCTAGAGTACCTACGAAATATCACAAAAGCACACCTGGAGAAACCACCAGGTCCTCAGAGGGACGTAACAAGACACATAATATTATGCCATAAACTGAATATAGTTAGCTCAACAAAAAATTGCATATGTCTAAATAGATAAAGGTCCTTAACGATTCTATGTGAGAATGCACTTTGAAGACAACGTTCCACACAGCGGCCTTCCAAAGCTAGAAACACGGCGCGTTGGCGTTTCAACCGAGGCACTAGTGGCATCAAGAGAAAAATAACAAATATATGCACGGCATACTAGCTCTCGGGGAGTCACTAACGGCAGCTAGAGGAAAGTAAATGCACGACCCACTAGCACTCGACTGAGTCACTAAGGGCATCTAGAGGAAAGTAAACGAGTGAAAGCCCCTACGCCTAATAGTTGTCTTCTCCTTCCCCATGCACTACACGTGCTGTATCCACATCACGAAATTTCTAATAACTGCTAAGTCTTCTAGACAACCATAACTATTAGCAGTTATATCCTAACGTACGGCCTGTACGCACCGATGATCAGTTAGCACGCAAGTTTGTATCTATATGTGACTCGCAACTTCGTGGTGCACAAATGTCGATGCCAATGACTACAGCACACACAAAGGGTGGTCTCTTAACTCTAAGTCAAATGCATAAAAAAACTAAAGTATAGTAATCTGAATCTACCGACGGTTTTGAAAGAAATTTTTTACATTTGCTAGAAATAAATCATAAGTAAAAGCATGCATCACATTGAGCAAGTAAGTAAAGAGTAAGCCAAGGTGTCTTGCCTGGTGTGTCGCCTTATGTGGTGCGATATTTTGTCATGTTCTGATTGTCCAATTGCCATAGTCGGTGTGCAGAGGTCCAAAGTCGCGAGGAAATAGGAAAGATGATCAGTCACGATCAAGATTGACAGACAATGAAAATTTGCGAAGAAAAGTATTTATACTATTGTAAAAAATTTATTTATATTATTTAAAAGTAGATTTCGTTAGTCTAGATATAACTAGGAAATTGTTTTCTTTTCTTTTCTTTTCTTTTTTTTAACTGGAAACTCCAAGTTATTCGATATAAAACTCTTTAGATAGAAGAACTAAAAAATAATAAAAATAAATAATAACATGGAAAATTTACTTAGGGTTTTAAAACTATATTTTTTTCTAAACATATATTAGCCCCAAATATCTTAAATAAATTATTTGGAAATCTAGAAATATTTAAAGCTACGTTTTCTCAAGATACTCTTAAAAAAACATTTTGAAAATCTAGAAATATATTTTTAGACAAAATCTACCTTTGGTCAACCATATATTCATAGGTCAAAAGCATCATTGAAAATATCTGAAAATATATTTGTTAGGTAAAAAACCATATTTAAAATATGTTAGAAATAATATAGGTATAATAATAACCTTTTATTTATTTTTTCTCATGCTTTCAAAATTTATAGTATATTAATTAAACAAATACTAAAATAACCATATTATACATATGTTTACTAAAACATATTTACGTACTACACATATATGGGCCCAAAATAAAAATAAAAATATAAAAAGAATCCAAGGCCTGGCCTACTGGCCCTCCCTATGGGGCATATAGCCCAAAAGTCAAAATAATAAAAATGAAACAAAAAAAATAAAAAAATAATTTAAACTCTGCTATCTTCTTCCAGATGAGAGAGAGAAGATCAAAAGAAAAATAAAGAAGAAGTATGAGGAGAAAAATGAAACGAGGGAGAGAGGGGGGAGATCGGAGAGGGAAAGAAGAGGGGGACTTACAGCGGAGGCGATACGGCTGTGTGCGGTGGTTGGCCGAGTAGGAGGAGTCGCCGGCGGTTGCGGGAGAGACGATACGAGAGGACCGGACGCGGGTGGCTCCGCTGCTGCACATGATGTTCGTCGACTATGCGGGGCTCATCGATGAACACCAGGTGTAGCATCCACTTTTTCATAGAAGGGCATTTTAGTCTTTTCAGCCATTTTGGCCTTTTTGTGATTTCTAGATATGTTGACTTGTGTTGTGCTAGCAACTGGTTTAACCTTAGTGGACATTGTATAGGGGCCTAACCATGCCTTAGAATTGTTATTTTTATTTTTAGAATTTATTTTAGGCATTAGATTATTTTTAAGGCTTTAATTGATTTATTTTAGCCTTTTTGCATGCTAGCCTTTAAGCCTTTTTGACTTGGGCCCATTTCTACTTGAGAATGAGTTGGCCCAAGTGAAACCCTAACCCTAGGAGACCTATTCCTGGCCACCCAACAGCAGTACCCCCTCCCCCTTGCATTCATTTGTGAGGTTTTGAGCCTCCACAAGGAAACCCTAATAGATCCCCTTCTCTAAAACTAATATTTCCTTCATCCGGAGTTCGTTTCTTCCCAAACAAACTCCGTTGCACTCGTCGAGGAGAGGAGGATCTGCTGAAGCATTTCTAGTAAGAAGGCGGAGGCTTTTACTTGAGGGAAATCGGCCGACACGACAATCGAGGGGCTCCATTCATTGAGTTATTGACACTCAATAGGTAAACCCTAATCTACCATACTAAATCTAGAATTTCTTTCATTTTTGCATTCATATAGGTGCCGTAGACTTGTCCACGAAATTTGGTTGGATTTCGACTTCGTTTGATGGCGGTATCGGACACGTGTCGGTCCTTTACGACACGTGTTCGACGAAATGCTGCTTAGGATAGAAAGTTGTTGTTTTTCGATTCTGTCTTCATGGATGTTTAGATAATATTATTTTGATAAACTTTTGTGAAGACGGATTTGGTTTTGACAACGTTTGCAGCGGCGTTTCGGGCAACGGACGCACGTGCACGGATCCAGTGCACGAGGCCGTGCGTGCCCTGCTGTCCATGCATTGTTTCTCGATGCACAGGCCGTATTTTTGCGTGAAATTTCTTAAGAACGTGGGGGCAACCTCTGCCCCCATGCTCGTAAAGTTTCACATATTTTTATTGAGCGAGCGCGGAGAAATTGTGCGTGCACCGCTCAGCCGCAGTGTGCATTCACCCTGATTTTTGTTGCTGAAACGGACTTCGTGCGCGCACACGACGCAACGAATACCCGTTCCAGGACCTGGAACACATCGACCTATACCTAGACTACCCGAGGAACCAACCCAAAGTCGTGGCGTGGCCCGACGAGCGAGCCACGGAGGCGGAACCGCGCGCACGAGGGAGCGCGGGCACGCGCGCGCGCAGTAGGCCGCGCACGGGTGCGGGGCCGCGTGCGCTATTTTGGCACGGCATGTCACTGCGTGGCCATGTCCTAGACCTACCCCAGGACCCCTCCCCAGCTACGTGCACAAGCACAGGGCTTTTCGTTGTGTGTGCGGCGCTCAAACGAGCGAGAACGCACGCGCAAGTGCGCGTTATCACGCGGTATCGAGAATTTCCGATACGCGTTCTGTGGATACGACACGGACACGATTTCGAACCCGAGAGCATACGAGCGCATCACGTGGTTCGAGACCAATGTGTATGCCTAGTTTTGTCGGTTCATTTGGTGTATATTGCATTTGGGTCGATGTGTGAATTGGGTTTGTTTCTTTAATTTCGATTTTGAGTTTAAATGCGATATTTTGATTTCTAGCTATTTAGCTTATAAATTTTGAGTTTTCAGTATGTTTATGAGGTTTCAGAATTGTGGGAACCAACTTTTGGTTTTGTTTGATAATTTTCCATCATTTATGAGTATATATGCTTTCCTAGTAGCTATGTATATATATATTTAACTATATGCATTAGAAAACCCCGTTGAAACCCATTGTTAATACATATATGTTGAGAATGGGTCGAGGGGGATTTAATTCCAGATTTTTGACTCTTTAAATTATCTCAAACCATTGCCAATCTTTTCATTTGAGCATATATATATATATATATATATATATATATATATATATATATATATATATATATATATATATATATATATATATATATATATATATATATATATATATATATATATATATAGTTTTATTATTTTGTATATATGTATATAAATAGTATATTAAATTTTGGTATACCATGGTTGTGTTTGCTGTTTTTAGTCTCAGAATTCACCCCATTTCAGTAATCTCCAGGTCACACACACGCACACAATCATTTGTTAGAATTAAGGTTTGGTTTTAATTGTAAATACACATGTGTGTATATATGCCTATATGTAAATAGATATTTATGCTTGATAACTCTCTTAGAGTAGATTGTAGTTGAGTATATAACTATAAGAGTCCTAGGACAGATTTGGTTTGTCATTTTGAGCCTAGTTTAGTCGAATTGGCCGACAAGTTGACCAAATTGACAAAAGTCAACTTTGGGTCAAACTTGATCCAATTCAACTCAAACGAACTCCAAATAACCTAGAATTTTGTGTATGACCTAAAAATTAGTAGACGGACTAGTTGACCCAGGTTTGACCAGGTTTGACCAGCGTTGACCAGGTTTGACCAGAGTCGACCGAGGGTTGACTTTGACCAAAATGGACCTAGAAGCACGTTGTCTTGCATTGTAGCTATTTTTTTTGATATTTAGACTTGGTTATGACATGTGTATACTTTAAATAGGTTTATATTGTCCCAGTTTAGCTACACTTTATCATCCGTAGTTCAGTTTGCCAGACGAGTACATTCTCTGATCTTTTCATACTTCTTTGGATATGTTCTCTTGTTATAGACTAGTATACTTGATGCTGACACGATGTTCACACGGATTAGTACCCTATGGATCTTTTTATGCGATGTTATCTCCTCGAATACATCGAGTATATCATGTTCATGTACTTTATCATGGCCATCATGTACTCTATGTATTCATATTTATCCATGTGCACTCATGTGTTATTTATGTACACTCATGACCATATGAATCCCATATATAAAGTAGTTGTTATCCATGTGCAATAACATATCATGTCTTGATCCTTGTGTATTGATTGGGGGTAGGGAGAGTGTAGTTGGTTATTTGATCATTATCCCCAGTAGGTATCCATGTGTAACTCCATAGTTTATCTATGTGTAACTCCATAGTTTATCCATGTGCAACCCAAACCGTTTACATAACCAATTCATGCTCTAAATCACGTAGATGGTTACATTTCTCTATTTATCATATTATATCTCATCTTATAGTCTCTCTCTTGTTGATTCTCTTTACAGTGATTCATGTATAGTTTTCTATAACTTACTTTATATGTCCAATCCTGATATGAACCGTTGTGAGAGATATGTGCTCATTCCGTCCTGACTGGGCATGTTAAAAATTTTACAGGTAATGATGAGGAGTTCTGCCCTACTTATTATGGCATTGGCTTAGATGACACTGGCGACGTGGACCCTCAGGAGGATCCAACAGTCACTGAGGACTTGCCCATAGTCTAGATGTGACTTAGTATTTTATTGCCTTTCTATTTGAGACTTTATGAGTTGTGCTTGAGTTTTGTTCTGGTGGTTTACACATAGACTTCTATTTATAGCTGTGACTCTCTTGAGATTTATTCTTCTATTCCATCTTAGTGTTGTGATTGAGTTACTTATTATTTACTCTCCATTCGGAGCTTATTTTAGACTGTGTTAGATATTATGACTCAGGACAGCGTTCTACCGCTGACACTGCGGCGTAGGCTGGGCGTATTCACTTCACGTGTCCCTTTTACTGGGTGTGGGTCGTGATACCAGGGGAGGAAGATGCGCCCGTAGGAGGGGGACGCGCGTGGCTTGGCGTACGACCCGACGGCATCGGTGGTCATGGTGCGAGTACGTGGCCGATGGTCGGAGATTGGACGCCTCGACATCCATGCACAGAGGACAGCTAGGGTCTCATGGCGGCAGGTAGCCAAGACGAGACCGGGATCAGGTGAGGTTTGGGTGCCTTAATTTATTTGGCGATTTTAGGGGTTTCGATCGGAAGAGGAGGAGATGGGGATGTTGTGGGTGGCCACCGGCCTGGCTTGTCTCAACAGTCGTATCTCTCTGACAGGCTGGCCAAACACTATGCGCCCAAAGATAGTGCTGTGCTATGCGCCCACGAGAAGACAGTCCATGCTTCTTTCAAAGTATTCCAAACTCGTTCAAGTATCAAAAACTTTGAAGGGTGTCTTGTAGAAGCATAAAAAATTTTCAGCAATGAAGCCTTATGCGCCCAAGCCAATGAGAATATATGCACCCAGCCAGTGAATCTCTATGCACCCAGCCAGTGAAGCTTCATGCACCCAAGACAAGCTCTCCCAAAAGGAGGGCGCATAGCCTGAGACATGGCTATATGCCCAAGCCTGACTCAGTCAAAACCATGATCAGAATATGCACTGAAGCGTACGGCCACGTCAGTCTCCACGAGCAATCGTGTACCGAAGCATGCGGCCACGTCAGCACCATGATCAACCTACGACTACGCAGCTTGCATGCGCCTACATCCTATGCGCCCAAAGCAGGACTATGCGCCCACATAAAAACCAGCATGTTTCCTCATGTCAGCGGATAACATCATTTCAACTCAAAAACTACTATTAAAAGGGGTCTTATCCATCCTCAAAGGACAGAACGGAGAGTATTTTCAAGAGCCAATTTGCTGCACTTCTTGCCAGTGAGCCAAGAGTTAGCAATTTTCTTAGGTTTTCTCCTACTTTTGTAATCGGAGTGTCAACGGAGTAAAGGAGCAACTGCCGTTTGATCTCCATCGTTCCATTCTCCAGAATTCTTTTTTGTACTCGGGGACCCTCAGCGCAGGATCTCTCAGGCAATCTGAACTGACAGATTTATCGGGGTAGAATTTGAAGAGGTCCATCCTTGATACGTTGTCCACTTCAGCAAGTGGCAGTCGTATAGTGTGCAAAAGGTTGGATCTCCATGTGGGTGCATAGGCTATGGTGGGCGTATGACGCACAATGGGCGCATAGGCGCATAAAGATAGTGGGCGCATAGGAAGTGGCCCGTGCCTATAAATAGGCTCTGAAGGAGAGAGAGAGAGAGAGCGAGTTCATTATTCTCCTCTCTTAGAATTTTCAAAAAGACTCTTCATCTCCTTTCTTTAAGAATCATGTCTCCCAAGGTCGCCAAGAGATCTGCGAAGGACAAGGGGGTTGCACCGAGTGGCACTCCTCCTACGGCAGCGTCCTCGCCAGTCCAGGACCCGATTCTAGGTGAGGGCACGCCTCAAAAACAAAGTCCCGAGCGTTAATTTACGACACTCAGACTTTTCTTCTGCCTGGACGCATGCGTCTAAGGCAACATACTTTTACGAGCGTTATTATGTGCCCACAGAAGTTATGTGCCAACACTATGGTGTGCTATGCGCCCACATGTTGCCATGTTATGCCCACATGTTGTGGCAAGTTATGCACCCACGTACTGTTATACGTTATGCGCCCATGTGCTTTTCTGGGGCGCATAGTTATTTGGGCGCATAGTCATTTGGGCGTATAGTCATTTGGGCGCATAAGAGCCTTTCAGCACTTAGTTTTTCCTGCAGTTTTCTGAGTCTGACTTTCTCTTATGTCCTTGCAGTAAACATGTTTGTTTCGGAGCTTAAGGGAATTCCTTTCGGCTCTGCCTATCAAATCCTTGGTACTAGTCTCATAACGAATATGATCAGTAAGGTTCAAGTCGCGATCAGTCAAAACCAGCCTACGGAGCGGACACTCGATATACTTGAACATGATGCGAACTTCTTGAGGCAGATGATTAACGATGAGAAGTTCATGCGTGGAGGGGCACGTCGTTTCAAGAAGCCGTACTTCTTATTTGGTGATAGTATGGGGTTTGAACATGGCAAGACCATACGATTGAGAAGCCCTATGGTGATCTATCTGAACAATCAGATGATATGGCTACCGTCGATGGAGCGGCAATATCCTTTGTCTGCTTTTACTGTCTTGGCCGTGCGACGACAGATGAAGTGGGAGCTGACACTACTAAAATAATCCCTTTTAGCGATGTCATAATACGTCGCTAAAAAAGGAAAATCTGTCGCTAATTTCTATTAGCGACGTATTTAGCGACAAAAATTGGATGTCGCGTATAGGCTTGTCGCAGATTACAATTTCGTCGCAATTCGTCGCTATTTGCGACGTCAGGTTTTGTGTCACTAGACGTCGCAACATTAGCGATAGATAGCGACATCATCATACGTCGCCACTATAGCGACGTAGGGCGACCACTTAGCGACGCCGTCAACTTTATATATGATAACATGGCATGGCAGCTACGTCAGCATTTTAGCGACGCCTAGCGACAACTTTAGCGACGTCAGCTCTCAGGTGGTCATATGCAACGTCAGCAGTATTGCGACGGATAGTGACGTTACGTCACTATTACTGCAGAAAATTGGCCCTCGATCTTTGCCGTCCGGTGTGGTGGATAGAAATAGGTCCTCTACAAGAAGTAAAATAGAAAAGTTGTATAATATACACAAATGATTATTAAAATTTAAAAATAAACAAATTTTTTACCTTGAAGTGGGCGAACCAAAAGGCCTTCCTATCTGCGGGAGCATCTGAGTAGTTAATCCAAGGCCCACCATAGTTCTGCCTCAGAAATACCCCCAGTTGTCTCTGTACTGCAGAAGGCCGATATCTATACAATCATAATTTTCATGAATATATATGTACATATAATTATTTGAGAAATATATATTAATTAATTAACTTACTTCGTATGCCCGTCCGTCCAAATTTCTATACGCGTCTCGCCCGGGAGAGCGCATGGAGGGTCGCTCTCACCTCCTGCTGGACAGGATCAGTCTGATCGCCGTCCTCCATATGCTCGACATCGGCTCTCCCCATGGAGCCGTCAGCAGCAGGAATACTGGACGGGGGATCAGGGATGCTGGACGCGGGATCAGGAAGGCTAGACGACGAGGGAGGAGTCGCCAACATGCTGGAACTGCCCTGTCCCAGTAATGGACCGGGAACAGAACGGTACAATGGCGTACTCGGAGATGAGGATGAGGGTACGGAATCTCCATCCCCAACCCGAGGCTGACGGGACTGCCTATTATAAAATCCTCTGCGTCGTCCAGATGGTCTAGTCATACCTGATAATAACATATGACAATAAAACAAAAAATATATTTATATGATAGACATCACAGATTTTTGAAAAATATCATAGTCACAGATAAAAGTGTCAATAAAGTGTCACTGAAGTGTCACAGATTTATATGATAGAAGTGTCACTAAAGTGTCAAATATGATGATAAAACAAACGTACAGATTTAATCCTCTTCTGAAAATTCATCTAGTTCGTTTAGCTCATCTACTTCTTCTTCTTCTTCTTCTTCTTCTTCTTCTTCTTCTTCTTCTTCTTCTTCTTCTTCTTCTTCTTCTTCTTCACTTTCATCTGCATCTTCCTCTTCAGATAATTCTACTTCTTCTACACAATTAGATGTGTAATGAGGAAATTCCGTCGTGTCCACTTCTATAATATTTGTTACAAGAGGTCGTTCATCCTCTTGATAAGCTATATCGTCAACCTCAAAGGAATTTCTAGCTTTGGTCTTGTATACTGCCCACCAGTCCGACCTTGTTGTTCCCCGTTTAGGATAACTTGTGAAGTACACGAGCTGAGCCTGACTTGATAGGACAAATGGTTCATAGGCTTGATATCGACGCCGATAGTTTATATCAACAAGACTGTGCTTGTCTATTTTCCAACCTTGACCTTCAATCGGATCGAACCAATCACACCTGAATAACACAATCTGAGCATGCTCTATTCCATAACTATATGTCAGCTCCACGATCTTCCATAGCACGCCATAGAAATCGTTGCCCGCATCAACATCTTTGTAGTTCGAAAATCTGATACACAAACAGCTATTTTTGGTGGAGTCGAGATCCACAAAGTTGTCTCTGATCGGGCAAGTTGTTTACTTGAACCTAACCTATTAACACAGTAGCTTGGCCATATTTTTGCAACATAAATTGGTCCCTTGGCTAGCGTTCTAATAGACTCATTCTCAAGTCTTTGCGTATGGACGATCGACCTAAATACCACGAAAGAAGTAATTAAGCTCATTCTCAATCAAGTGCATATACAGAAAGGTAATTACAGAGTTCTCAAGTCTTACATATGCACTCAACCATGATGGAAAATAATGCCTCATTTCTTGTTCTAGTTCTTCTTCTGTTATGTGTGGCCTGCCTGACCTCACATCATCATTAAATATGCTGAAAACAACATCGTTCAATTAATGTAATAGTATAATAATCAACACTATTAAAATAATGTAACGTATTAATTACTTATCCCTCCAGTTTCTCTACGTCCTCCTCGTCGCAGTTGAGTAATACATACACCTAAGCAGCCCTTAGCTCATTATTGTTCAGATATCTCTTCTTCATTTTACTCAATGGCTTTCCTGGAGCATTGAATACCTTCAGTATTGTATCATTACTTTCATAATCTCCGTCGTCGTTTCTGGAAGCTCTCGTTCTATTAGTTGCAACATGAGGCTTGAAATACATCGAACAAAAGTTTGTAATCTCTTCAAAAACATAGGCTTCACAAATAGAACCCTCGACCCGTGCCTTATTTTTTACCTTTCTTTTAGGTGATTCAAATGTCGCTCGAACGGGTACATCCATCGATATTCGACGGGTCCACCAACACGTGCCTCATAGGATAGATGAATCGGCAAATGCTCCATAGAGTCGAAGAAAGCAGGAGGAAACACCCTCTCTAGCTTGCACAGTGTTACCGTAATGTCCTTCTCTTGCTTTTCTAGATGATCAACGAGCAATTTCTTAGAACAAAGATCCCTGAAGAATATGCTAAGCTCCGTCAATGGATCCCAAACTGCCTGCGGTAAGAATTTCCGAAATGCAATCGGAATTAACCTCTCCATGAATACGTGACAGTAGTGGCTCTTCATACCCGTCAATTTGTTTTCCTTCGGATCGACACATCTTCTCAGATTTGACACATATCCGTCTGAAAATTTTAGGCCCTATATCCACCGACAAAGTCTCACTTTATCCTCCTTGTCCAGCGAGAAAATTGACTTCGGCAGGAACTGTTTTCCATTCTGCTCTATCAAATGCAACGTACGGCATTTGTATATTTCTTCTAAGTCCAACCTGGCCTTGGGATTGTCTTTTGTTTTTCCTTTTACGTCCATCACAGTATTAATTATGTTATCAAACACATTATTCTTAATATGCATGACATCAAGATTATGTCTGATCAGATTGGTACTCCAGTATGGCAGATCCCAGAATATGCTCCTCTTTGTCCAGTTATGATCTCTACCAAATCCATCGTACTTGTACCCAGTTGTAGGATCTTCGATAGCACTTGGAAAATCTCTAATCTCCTTCCATATCGTGGCTTCGCACCACCTTGGCGGTGGATCACCCATCTCTACAACGCCGGCACGGAACGCATTCATGTTCCTTCTGAACGAATGATCTTTTGGCAGAAAGTTGCCGATGATAATCAAAGAAGCACGGTTTTCCTCCGTGTTTCAAACGGAAACCTTTACTACGGTCCATGCAATACGGACATGAGAGACGACCATGAGTGCTCCATCCAGATAACATTCCATAGGCCGGAAAGTCGTTGATGGTCCACATAAGGGTTGCCTTCATCTGAAAATTCTGCTTCCTGGAAACATCGTACGTGTTAGCGCCTACTTCCCATAACTGATTCAACTCATCTATCAAAGGCTGTAAGTACACATCAATGTTCCTCTTAGGATTGTTCAGACCAGGAATTATAACGGTTCGAAACATGTACTGAGTCTTCATGCACATCCAAGGCGGTAGGTTATACGGAGTGACAATCATAGGCCAGCACGAATACTGGGACCCCGAAAGACCAAAAGAGTAAAACTATCAGAAGATAGCCCCAACCTGACATTACGGATCTGAAGCAAGATCAGGATACACTCGATCAAAGTGCTTCCACGCTTCTCCATCGGATGGGTGATCCAACACTCCTTCAATCTGTTCTTGCATGGGCCAACTCATATTTTCAGCCGTCTCTTTCACCATAAATAATATTTACAACCGCGGCGTTAAAGGCAAGTAGTGCATTGAATCGGTCGGTCTTCTTGCACCGGTAGACCTTCTTGTACTAGTTGTCTTATAGCTATTAGCACCACAAAATCTGCACACATCTGCGTCCTTATCGTCTTTGTAGTACAACATGCACCCATTGCGACAAGAATCGATTTTCTCGTATCCCATCCAGAGCGATCTCACCATCCTCTTAGACCGGTAGAAGTCTTTAGGCAACTTAGCACCCGCCGGCAAGATCTCTATAATCAACTCCAACACTCGGTTGTAGCATTCTTACGACATGTTAAAATCTGACTTAATGCTCAACAGTCTTGTAACCACCTCCAACGGTGAATGATCCTCACAACCAGGATACAATGGAGTCCTTGTATTCTCCAGCAACTCCATGAACTGTGCAGCATCGGCGTTCGGTGCCTCCTCAGGTGCATCATGAACGAAACTAGGCCCCGCAGCATCGAAAACCATGTTCACGCACTCGTCGTCGTATGCATGATTATCTGAAATAAATTAGGTCCCACATGCATATACGGCTCAACATAAGGCTCCGGCTCTGATGCTAAAGACACAAGTCTTCGTGTGCGGTCCACTGATAGTAATTAGACGTGAAATCCCTCGAGTACAAATGATATGTCACTTTCACTTCTAGATAATATTTCACATTATGACATTTCACACACGGACACTTAATTTTGGTGTCGTCCATGTACTGAGAGAACGCCTTAGCAAACTGCAGGAACAACTCTACTCCCGCTATGTATTCATCCCGCACACCACACATATCATCAGGACGATGATTGTACATCCATGAACGATTTCGCAAGTAGTAATTCATATCCATTTGGAAATAATTCTGCAAAGATGGACACAATTATCCATCGGCACAAATTCGTATATTATGTCTTATTATGGGACACACATTAGTAGCGGACAGTTACTGATAACAATGATATGCAATCTAGGTCAAACTAGGTTGTACTAAGTTAAACAAAGTCAAACAAGGTCAAGCTAAGTCAAACAAAGTCAAACAAGGTCAAAGTAGGTCGAGGGTTGACATATAGTTGACTTTGTCAACTCTTAGTCCAATCTAGGTCAGATATTGACTCTACTTTGACTTTCAGTCAAAATTGTCAATCTTGGTCAAACAAGGTCAAATCTAAGTCAAATATCCTATTTCTAGTCATTACCTACCAAGGTACCCTTTACCTTATCGCTATTGGTATCCCAATACCAACACCTTAAGTTGGTACCCTTTACCTTATCGCTATTGGTACCCTTTACTTATCGCTATTGGTATCCCAATACCAATACCACGGTAACATGGTTGGTATATTAAGGGTCTTTGATAAGGTGACATGTTGCGAAAAGATATATCCTTATATATAGTTCTCCTACGGATTTTCTTTAACATTACGTAGGAGAACTATAAGGATATCTGTTCAAATAGTTCCCTCCTCAAAGACCCTTAATGTGACAACCATGTCACCCTCTCAGTCATATCCCTGAGCTACGATGCAGCTGCAGGCATTTAACATATCACAATTTATAGCATTTTGGGTTGAATTTGGGTTTACCCCTATGTTCAGTGATGAACAGTGATTCCTGATATTTTTCAGATTCTTAAAATAAATTTTAAATGGATTTTTGATTGTATATATGTGTATTTGTGTGTGTATACATTGTATACATATATTTATATAGTATTTGTGTGTGTATGTAAGTGTGTGAGTATATATATACATGTATATATAGACATGTGTATTTATATATATAGGTATATATGTATGTATTGTGTTTGTGTGTGTGTTCCCAGTTTTCTGAGGTTAACCCCCTTTCCTGTCACAGCATTGCACACACACACACACACACACACACCACACACACACACACACACACACACACACACACACACACACACACACATATGTGTACACACCCCTCTCATACACACTCTCTTGTACACACACCCTCACCCCTTCACCCTCTCATTTTACTCTCTTCTATAATTATGTTATGTATATATATATATATATATATTATATATAATATATATATATATTTATATATTTATTTATATATATATATATTATATATATATATATATATATTATATATATATATATAGAGAGAGAGAGAGAGAGAGAGAGAGAGTATTTTATATATATATATAAATATATATATATATATATATAATTATATATATATATATATAATATATATATATATATACACATAATATATATATATATATATTATATATTATATATATATAATATATATATAATTATAATATATATGTAATGAGGGTATATAGATATGGTATTATATAGATATCGTATCACATCTAATTACAATGGTAGATCAAAACTGGATTTAGAGCATATAATGTGTTGTATCCTGTGTTGTGTCCTGTGTCCTGTGTCATGTGTCACAGAGTCATGTCCGAAATAGGGTTAGGGTCCTGTCCCCTGCCCCCCTCTCCCCTACCCCTGCACCCACCCACCCCTGTCCCCCCCCCTACCCCCCTCGACAGCAAGACCCCCCTCCCCTGTCCCCCTAGACAGCAAGACCCCCCCCCCTGCCCCTCTCCCCCTACCCCTGCACCCACCCCAATCCTAACCCCATCGACAGCAAGACCCTCCACCCCCGGGTAGCCCCACTCCTCCCTCCACCCCTCGACAGTAAGACCCCCCACCCCCCTGTACCCACCCCCACCCCTCCCTCCCCCCTCGACAGCAAGACCACCCCAGCTAGGGTTAGGGTTCTCGTGTCCGTGGTCTCTAGATAGCTAGGGCTAGGGTCAAGGTTTACCTGAGGAGGGTGGCTTCGTCGGAGGATGGAGGCGGCGAGGTGGGTGGCTTCGTCGGAGGAGGAAGGCAGCAAGGAAGGAGACTTCGTCGGAGGAGGGAGGCTGGTCGCCGGAGGGAGGGGTCAGTGGGCGAACGGGGTCGCCGGGGGGAGACTCCTGAGCTCCTCGGGGGTTATCTCTGGAAGGATACAGTCCGACTCAAGCGATCGGAAGAAGGACACTTTCAAGTGTGTCCGGGCTCTACATCTATTCTACGAGAGGATTACAACCTGGTGCCGTAGTGAACGACATTCCGACTAACCTCCATCCTGATGCTGTTGACACGCTTTGCAATTTGATGATGACGGAGGATGTGTCGAATCCCGTAGGGAAGATACGGATGGAAGGCTGGGTGCTTTCCACGTATGCGGCCACCCTGAAGACTGCGTGCCTTTACTATGCTAGGGCCACTCAATATGGTGTCAGGGTTAACTGGCCGATGTTTGTCTCTTTGGTAGAGTTATATAACCTTCACACATGTACCCTCTTTACTCCGGACGGGGAGATGGGATTGGCTCTCCACGAAATGCAGGAAGTATCGAAGCTTCCGTGGGGCACGGAGCCCTATGAAGAATACGTGCCTTATGATGAAGAGCTCCGAGATCTGGAGAGTAAAAACTCTGGGATGATTGATGTATACAAGGAATTGCTCTACCACCTCTTTATCTGTCATAGGATTAATAAGAAAGGGAGGACCGAGGGGGCCAATCCCCACACAAGAGCTTGGATGAGCTACATCTTCATTCAAAGAGAAGGGGAAGATTCGGCCTCCTTTTCGATATTAAAACATATGATTAAGTCTGATATAGAAGCCCGAAAGACGGATTATCATACAGCGGATACTGAGGACAGTGATGATCCTGAGTCTCCGCTTGGCCACTACTTCCGTCAAGCCGAATATCCGTTGTCGGAGAAAGTTGTGCTGGGCTTTCTTAATGATCTGGCTTCGTGACTGCATAGTCCCTGAGGTTCGGGGTCCATTGAGAGGATAAGCCGGGGTATGATACTTTCGACTGTAAAGCTGGCGTTTGGACACCGTCTTGTATTGCTTCCTGCGATGGTTGTACCATTGGACGAGCTCTGCGGGACTTTGTTAGGAATGCGGTGACTCCTGATGGCAGGACCAATTTTGCCCGATCGAACTTCCGAATCATTTCCTGATGGGGTGGCTGCTACAGCATTGCCCTACCCTGTTGAACGCTGGGTCGGTGGCGGACTCTTTGGCGGGAGACGCCTTTCTTCGTAGATTTTGTGATACAGATTGGACCGTCACCGGTGTACCCGCCTACAGAAAGGTTTTAGACTTCCTGCAGAACTATGAGTTCTTCAGAGTATCCCCCCCCCCGTCTGGCAGTAGAAATGCGGGAGATATCTTAGTAGATGAGGGAGTTCATGCCACTAGTTTGATTTGGGGCGTTTCACTGGCTCCAGTCTATTAGGCCATCGCATCTGGCGTCCGGAACAAGAATATGCCTATCTGGAGCCATATCTGCCGAGCCGTTTCATGCGGCAGTTTGGCTACAGCCAGCTCCTTTTGGGAAATTCTAGCTCACATTTGGAGTCAATAGGTAGCTTAATTGAGGCGTGTACTTGGATGTACTACAATGTCAGGTGCACGGGACAGTCTTCACTCTGTCATTGGATAAGCCAGAGACCCATTTGTGCTACGCTGCTGCCAAATTTTATGTTCAGATCAATAATTTTTACCTACGGTATGATCATGAACAGAGCTTGATATTGGGGACTCGGTTTGGCCCCCTTCTGCGAAAAAGGTGCCGAAGGGCCGTAGGAAGGAGAGTGTTGTTCCCACCGTGAAGCCAGCCGTAGTACGCAGCCAAAAGCAATCTTTAGGGAGCCAACAGTATCTCCGAAGGAGGATATGTGGAAGACGATGATTCTTCTTCTCTCAATCCTCCTCAGAAGAGGAAAGCTTTAACTGAATTGGCCCAAGAGCCAACTTTAAAACGGGCGAAGAAAATTGTCGCCCTGAGGAGAGCCAAGAAGTGGGTGCTGGCTCGCCTCCCTTGAGGAGGTCCGCCCGACAAACTGGAAGAGGAGGAACGGCATCGTGGGCCGTTACTATTCGGGAGGTAGATCCCATCCTAGACTCCATAGCCGTTCTGGTCAAGCCCTTAGGAGCTTTCTCACCTTTTGCGTTTGTCCTTTGTATAGGACCCCGAAGTTGCAGTTGAGGCTGGTGCCTCTTCATCTGAGGAGGTGGATGCGACAACGCTGTCCCCCGCCCGTTCTCAGCCGATGGATGAGGGCGGGTCTCTTCGGTTGCAAGAGTTGAGTGACGAGATGATTAGGGCGAAGGCCCACCATGATGACAACCAGGGACCAGTCCCTCCTACGACATTTCTCTGGAGGGATATGTCTGCGATTGGAGTCATGATGAGGGAGTTGGACGAAATCAAGTCCAATCAGCTCATCCTTCTACGGGTATGTCATCTTTGCGCCTCTCTTCGGTGAGATTTTTCGACTTCGATTTTGTGCTCCTTGTGAGGCTGACCACGACTGTATGTTCCCTTATGGACAAGGGAAGGACCCCCTCGTGAGGATAGTCCCAGGCATTAGGAAAGGGACAGAAGTTGTTCCCAGCTCCTCCAAATTTGCTGGTGCGGAGGGAGTTGTTATTGTGCCGGTATCGGCTACAGAAAGAGAGATTGAGCAGCCTGCTGAAGGGGCCGTTGCTGAATTTGCTCCTATTTCAGCTGAGATTGTGGAAGTAACCAGGCCCGATGCCTCTCGGGACCTTGATATTATTCCCTTGAACAGTAGGGCCTGTTCTTGGTTTTCCTGAGGCCAAGGCGGATGGCGTAGCCCAGGCTGGAGCTGAGCAAGCCGAAGGTACGAAATTACAACTATTTCACATTTTCCTCCCTCCTTTTCTGGTTACTGATGTATATGTATATATTTTTTCTTTGTCAGGTTCGGCTTCTTGTTAGGTATCCCTTCCTGGAGTGGAGAAAATTTTCCAAGCCTCCTTCCCGACGACCTCCATGAAGACGATGAGATGGCCCAGGAAGTCGTCAAAGCTTTCTACTCTGTACTGAAAGTGAAGCTTCCTGGGGTCTTGAATCGGAATGTTGCCTTTAGCCCTGTAAAGGCTGTTGCAGAGTGCCAAGTGGCAGCCCTCGAGAGCATTGCCGGCTGAAGAGCGGGTTAATACTCTGAGGAAAGCTCTGAATGACCTGGACGGACAAGGCCAGCTACGCAATCCCAAAGTACACCAGTACTCTGAAATCACGTAAACGCTGTCAAGACATGGGAGTTACTTCTACAAGCCAACAGTCGATCCTAGGTTAAGACAATCCTAGGTATCTCAATCATAGCAATAATACAAGGTACAAGAAGTATGATCATTAGACATATAATAGTAAAGCGTCCCAAACCATATACATGGATGATCATGAAGCTAGTAATACAAATGGAGAAACTAGCAAGAGTATTAGTCATACATGATAGTTCTAGCTGCAGTCTAGAATACGCACATCATGTTTATACCCGTAGGCTAAATGTCAAGGACCAAAACACGAGCTAAACACGTGCTCGGAGGCTAAACGCCACAAAAGAATAATGTACATAACCAGTGGGAGAATAAAATGAGAAATCCACTTGGGTACTCTGGTGCTCTGGATGGTCACCGACGAGTAGATGGTGCGAAAGATCCTCTGGACTTCTCTATCAGATCTGGCCAAAGAAAACCAGTGGGGGTCAGACCCCAAATAACAAGTACCACAAAGAAGCCAAATTATGAACTAAAACCAGCAATCACTAACATCAACAATTAGAGATAAAATGAGTAAGAGCATATCGAGACTCGTGCACTACCAATGCACTTATCCGAACATAGGAAGACAATAAGTAAGCATCTTGGAGCATAAGGTAATTAACATGTGGCATAATGTAAGTGCAGACATGGTAAGTAAACAGAAGCTTGAGAATATGTAAAAGCAATTAAATGTGAACTTGTGAGATAGTCGGGTCATGAGACCATGGCGACCCAGCATAGGGTGTCATGTATAGCTTGTGAGATAATTGAACATGTGAGCATGTAAGAATATAGAAAGGCAATGATAAGTGGACTTAGGAACTAATTCGGGACCTGGGTTGTAACCCTTCTCCTGAACAGAACTTAGTCTCTAATCATTGTGTAGCATAAGGATCATATAGAACATGAGTACTAAATAGGACGATAAATGATAGGATAACCTAGGAACCATTCCGGAAGCCAAGTTACAACCCGTAAATCAAACAAGGACCGGGATTGTTACCCTACTCCTGAATAGAACTTTGTCTCCAACCATTCATCGATGAAAGTAAAGCATAAACCATAGTGTACTGAAATAAACATACGGACACTGCCTAGATGAAACTAGACTGGACTGGACTGACTCCATCCATCAATCATGGCCAAGCAATGAGTACGGCTTGATACTTTAACTAACTAGGGTTATCACAAGCCTAGTTTGCTAACAAGATGCAAAAGAATTCCAAATCCAGTTACCCGCCTGCTGCTACCGGAGTGACCCCAACAAAAGAAAACAAGTTAGCAGACACACTGCAGTAAGATACATGTGTCCTAAGGAGGTGCCCCACTCGACGGCGGGTTGGAAGTGTTCTCATCATGACAGATAGCTCCAAATCCCATGTATATATAAGGCCCGGATCAAACGGACAACAGGTAACTGGAAAAGTCTCTTCATGAACTACTTGATCAATCTAGTCATTAATCCTAGCCAGATTCAGTATGAATCCCTGACCGTGGGAAATCAGAATTCATGTCCTAGACATGATACAATACAAAACATGTAGCTTGTACAAACATACTCAAGAGAAACATCCACGGTGTCCAAATCATTCATTACTTGTAAGCCAATAAAGCCGTCGCAACAGCATTCATGGTTAATGTCTTGTCATATCATGTTACTTGTCTGGAGTGTACCACGACGGGTCACTATCATGTTAAGAGTACTTGTTAGGGGTGCGCCATGATGGACCACAATCATGTTAAGCAAAGAAGTGACATGTGACTTGAGTGCACCGCAACGGTCACTATCGTGTTAAGCAAAGAAGAAAGATACATTATGAGTGCACCACAACGTGTCACTATAAATAAATTCTAAATATGGCATAGATTGTAAGTACAATAAATGGCAAAAGTATTGAAATACATATCATATCACATAAGAAATATTCGAAAGGAAAAACATATCCCGACATGTGAGAAGGGATAAGTAAAAGTAACTAATTGACATAAAACAATAATTGAATCTGTACTAGTGTTAGGTGTACAAAGGGTGTACAATCATTTTATAACTGTACAATATTATCAAGTCATGTTAGAAAATTATTTATTAAAGAAATAACAAGCTATTAAGTAGGGTCGTCGCAATTTAGGCCAAGATAGAAAATATACAATGCAATATAAGCTCATATCAAGAATGAAATAAACTTGCATAAAATAGTTGGTAATATTCTTGAAGCCAAGAAAATATCTACAACTTTATGTTGTGAGTTGGGAGAAATTATGGCCACAAATCTGTCAAATAGGACATAAAACAACCAAAAACAGCCAAAATAGGCTCTATACGGCACAATGCAAGCCATGCGGCACTATTCATCCATGCGCACTATACAAGCCATGCTACTATGTATCCATGTGACACTATTCATTCTGTGACACTATTCACATGTGGCACTATGCAAGCCATGCGCACTATGCATCCATGTGATACTATTCATTCCTGTGACACTATTTATCCATGCGGTACTATACAAGCCATGCGGTACTATTCATCCATGCGGTACTATGCAAGCCATGCGGTACTATTCATCCATGCGGTACTATTCATTCCTGTGGTACTATGCAAGCCATACGACACTATTCATTCTGTGGTACTATACAAGCCATGTGGCTATGCATCCATACGGCACTATGCATCCATACGGCACTATTCATCGTCCCTGCCAAATTCAGGACAGATGAACTAAAAAATATCCAAATCTTGTTTTGGCCATAACTTCCTCAAAATAAGTCGAAATCTAACTTTTCAAATGTCCATTTTTGGTAAAATTGAATTCTTACAACATAGAACAATCAAAACTTGAAAATATTGAAGTTTAGTAGATCAAAGCTCAAGAAAACCGAAAAGACTATAAACTTATATCTACAAAAATTTGTCCACCAAAATAAAAAATGCCAAGTTCTAAAGATGCTTAGAATCATGTAAGAAAGAGTTTAGAACAAACAAAATAATATTTTTCCAACATTTGGCAAGATGTACTTGCCTTATGTTGGAGGAGAAAATGAAGAGGAAAAAGATAAGAGAATAAAAATAATGGAGGAGAGAGAGAGAGGAGTTGGGTTTTATACAAACTTTCATCTCAAACCCATCTAAACCAAACCAAGCCCTATACCAAGTTGAACCGAACCAAATTAAATCAAGTCAAGTTTTAACCTATACTTTGGAACAATTTAAATATTTGAAAACTAAAAATACGAAATACGGCTCAAAATATGTACCCGTACATAAATACTGATACAGTGAGAGAGTCTCACAGATATAATATAGATAGTCTGTCCAGACACATAGTGGCATGTCTTCTGGATGGCAAATATCAGTACAAAGTATTCCTTTTCCACATGTGTGTATATGTGCTCGGCACCCACCATTGTGCGGCTGAGGTAGTAGATTGCATGTTCATGGCCGCCTTCATTCTTCTGAGCTAATAGGGCACCAAAGAATAGTCCATAGGGCGGACATATAGTAAGAAAGGCTTTCCCATTATTGGAGCTACCAATGCTAGAGGGCTTGTGAGATACGCCTTGATGTCGTCGAATGCGCATTGACATTGTTCAGTCCACAGAAAGATACACCTTTCTTCATGAGCTGAGTGAATGGTTGACACCTTCCAGAAAGGTTCGAAATAAATCGTCTGATGTAGCCTGCCTTGCAGTCCGCGTAGCTTTTTGAGATTTATTAGAGGATGCATATCGAGGATAGCCTTCACTTTCTCTGGGTCAAGATGTATACCCTTTGAAGTGATAACGAAACCAAGGAACATGCCGCTGGAGACTCCCAGAAAAGACTTGGTTAGATTTATCTTGAGTTGGTGTGCACGCATTAGTTCGAATACCATTCTCAAGTCTTGGAGGTGGTTGCCCTTGAGACGACTTTTTACTGCGATATCGTCTATGTATCACTCTACTATTTTGCGCAAATGATCATGAAAAATTGTGTTCATGGATCGCTGGTATGTTGCCCTGCATTTTTTAATCCGAAGGGCATCACCGTATAGCAGTATACCCCCAACGGTGTTCGAAAAGATGTGTGCTTCTCATTGTCGGAGAACATCTTGATCTGGTTGTAGCCTGAGAACCCTTCCATGAAGGACATCCACTCGAAGCCGAAAATTGCCGATCATTATGTCGGTGATCGGTAGAGGGAACTCGTCTTCGGCATACAGAGTTCAAATCACGGTAATCGATGCAGACTCAAACTTTATCGTTCTTTTTCATAACTGAAATGATGTTGGCAACCCATCAGGGTGTTGTTCTTCACGAATGAATCCACTGGCAATGAGCTTCTTGACTTATTTTCGATAGCCTCCATGACATCTGGTCGAAAATCGGTGTTGCTGCTTCACTGGCTTAGCTTTAGATGAAATATTCAGGCGGTGTATGGCGACTTTAGGATCCAGGCCTGGCATGTCTTCATAGCTCCATGCAAAGACTCGATGTATTACCATATAAGTTGTATAAGAGATTGGCGTTCCTCGTCAGATAGACTTTTGCTGATGAAGATTGGTTTAAAAGATGATTCATCCTAAATTGACTTAGATGACTTCGTCTTCGGTAGGTGGTTCACGTTGTTCGAAACGCAGCTCCCATCTAGTATTCACCTTTTGAGCCCATTTCAAGCTCGATCGATGGACATCGTCCACGATTTGGTCAACGAAACCATGTTGACGGACAGTTGCTTTGAATTGTCGCCAATGCTGGAGTCTGAGTCCCAGAGAGATGAGTCAGAAGAATGAGAACAACGATCTGCTTCACTATCTGATCTTTGGGAGTTGTTGGAGGAGTGACATAGCCCAAACCAACACCGTTTCGTTGATAGTAGTTCTCAGGTTTGCCGGAGGAGCAAAGTGTTGTATTGGCAATCATCGTCCCCGGCCGTCATTTATCTCCTGGTCACTTTTGATGTCATATCCTATGTTCTGGATGATATTTTTGGCATGCCAACTATATCGAAAAAATTGTATTTTTCTAGAGTCAAAGTCAGCTTCGTGTTGTTCTTGGGAGAAGTAGAGTCTAGAACGAACTTTCTCTCGCCAATTATACGACCGAAGATGATTAGTTCTTCATCCTTCTTTCTGGCTGGAACGATGAAGTAGTAGATATCTTCTAGGTAAACTTTTTCCCGTAGTGTGGGCCGTGATCGGCATGCTGAGGTAGGGTCCTATGCCGTTCTCTAGAGCGTATATCGTATCTATGTAGTGGCTTACAGATTGATAGACAGGGGTAATTCAAATATAAACCTTAACTAAGAAAATACAAGTTCTTCTTCAGGGATAATATCATCGCTGAAAGTACATTATTATGAGTATTGATATACTCATTGAGAGGATCATCATCCGGAAGGGAGCCACGGTCTTGGCCAAGTTCACCATGTAGGGTAATTCTTCGGGATTTGGAGGATGGACATCTGCAGGTTCCTCCGGGGTGTCTTGCAGAGAGTGGTGGTCAATGGTTTGACCTTGTCAGGGTTCTTCTTTTTCATCCAGATTATGAGAGGCTTCGGAGTACTTTTTGGAGTAGTACGTCCTTTGACTCGGATAATCAGGAGACCATCATTGGAGGATGAACTTGCTTCAGCTTCATTGTTAGCTTCGTTGCGTCATCCTTGGGGGGCTGAGATTGGTAAAGTACCGAATCTCCGTAGTAGGCCTCGATGCCCTTAAAAGGATCGACATCGGCAAACTCCGTCTTCACGACACCGTCGCTGTTGACGTACTTGAAACACTGGTGAAGTATGGAAGAAACGATCATGTTCTCGTGTATCCATGGACGTCCCAACAAGACGTTACAGGATACATTGGCATCGATCACATAGCAGGAAACCTCCGTTCGGAGGTCACCGATCTGGCACTTGAGACGGATCTTGCCCAATGGGTGGCTTCGACCTGCATTGAAAGCCATGATAGTTGTGTTGGTTACAGATAGCTTGTGCAGAGGGATCCCCAGAATTTGAAGCAGACTTCTAAGAATGATGCTGATGGAGGATCCTGGATCGATGTGCATGCGGTCTACCTTGATCGCCCCGATATACCCTGTATAGTACAAGGGTCTATCATGACGATTATTTTTTAGTAACATGTCCTCCTGTGAAAAGGTGATATTGGGCACCACTTCATAGTAGTGTGGCAGTGAGGACAGAAGACAGGATCTTCAGCGGGGCTTTGACTTCAGCGAGATAAGAGTCGGCATGTAGTAATACCTTGCTTAAGGCCTTCCGTGTTTCTTTGTAGAGTCACAACAAATCGAACAGAGACAACCTGACAGGTGTATTGGCTAGTTGTGCCAGTATGTCAAAGTTGTAGGGCCGGTCCATGCCCTCGGGAGCTAGAGCCTTCAGAGACTTGTCAAACCGCGTCTCCTTCTGCTTGGCTTTGTCCATAGTTGAAGGCTTAGACGGGACGGCTTCTGAGCTTGTGGAGGCAGCAAGAGCTTGAGAGGTACTGCTTCTTCTTGTGCGGATCGTATGTCCGAAGATAAGTCTTCTCCGATCTTGTCTCGCCAGATAGAACCTCATAGATGGAAGAGGATACCATATGGCATGACTTGTATTTTTTGTCCTTTTTTGCTTTGGGAGGTACTACTCCCTGTGTCACTTCTGGCACAAGGTCCGGATGGACCCACATGATCTCACCACGATCAGTCGTGAGTGGCACCAAGGTTGAGTTGTAAGCTGGCGTAGGTTGACGACTTCCATTATTACCTTAGAAATCGGGACCGCCGTTTGGGACTTCTGTGGGAGAAAAGTCATCAAATTGAAGAGAGATATGTTAGAAGATACGACTTGTCTTCAGCTTCGAGTTTGATTACTTGGCTGTCAATAAGCTGTATCTTCTTTTTCAGGACGATGCAGTCCTTGGTGGGATGATGCACGTACTGATGATAGAGACAGTACTTGGATCGTTGAGCTGGTTCGCCTCTGCAGGATGTCGTGGTGGAGGCAATGTCAGTTTATTACCCTTTGTCAATGTATGAAAGATGGTAATGACATCGTTTTCATCAAAGGATAAGGTCTCCTTAGGCTTGTCGGAGGCGCCCTGAGAATTGGAAGCTCCTTTGGATGTGTCGACCTTAGGACTTCTTTTCCTTTACCCCCGGACAGGGATAGTTTGAGGATGCTTGCCCTTGTCTTCAGATTTAGGTGTTTTCAATCCTAGTAGTTCCAGATTAGGGATGTCATTTTCAGCAGCATCAGCGGCCCCAATAAAAGCGGGCCATGTATCATACTTATGTATACCTAGACAGAACTTCACTGTAGGAAGGAAGTTATGTCGACAAGTATCCATAAGTTCTGAATCTGGTATGCCGAAAGACATCTTTAGTGCTAGCCGCCTGAAGTGTTCGATGAAGGCGATGACATACTCAGTCCTCCTTTGCTTGGTCTCGATGAGGGTGGACATACTAACATGCATGCCACTCTCATAAAACTTGTTGAGGAACAACCTCTCCAAGTCTTTAAAAAAGTTAATGCAACTGTCAGGTAGACTGCAGAACCATTCGAAAGCTACCCCCTGTAAGGTGCTAATAAACAGCTTTGACAAGAATAGATCGTCCCTGGGTAAGTGTAAAGTCTGCGTATTGAAGCATGTCATGTGTTGACGAGGAGAAGTCAATCCGTCAAATGAATTCAGCGTCAGCGACTTGTAGTTAGGAGGGCAAGTAGCATTTCCTACTCAGGGGATAAGGTTGAGATATCCCCATCTTCTGCAGCTCGTCTTTGTGTGAGATGGTATCGAAACAGGCGACCAAAAATCAATTGCATCCTGTTGATTGAGCAGGTGTTAGAAAACAGCTGCTGAACGGTTGTCAGGCATTGGTGAAGGACCACCCCCGACATTTGTAAGATTTGGAAGATGCGCAACGGAATGATACTCCTTTTATAGCGAAGGTGGTTGTTGCTAAAAGGACTAACGTGAGCCGAGACGTTTTGTTGAGGTAGAGGGACTGCCCCAGCAGCTTGGACCGCCATGATACTGTTAAGCATATCAGTAATCTTGGTGAATGCTGTTTCAAGACCCTCTAGCCGTTTGCTGGTCTAATCACTAGCTTCTTCAGGTCTTTCTTCCGTCCGCCATGTATGTAGATAACATGCAAGGATGAACAGAGATAACAGTACAACTGGTGCTTATACTGTCTGTCTCTGAGTGGACAAGTCCCTCGTCTTCAGGTAGAGGAGGTAGATAGTCACCATCAGACTCGGAGAGATCGTCGTCCTCTAGAAGGCTACCCCAGTGTGAAGGTCATCCGCTTCAGACTCTGAGGGAATACTACCTTCAGCTTGGGATTCTTCGTCATATGTACGGAACCTTGCCTTTGATCGGGTGCCCATATAGACTCCTTCAGATGTGACAGCCAGTTGGCCATCTGTTAGTAGACTTCGTCTTCTTCCTTCTCGCGGAACTGAGAGAAAAAGTTGGGTTCGTGGTCCACCGTCTTTGATTGGGGCTTCCGTAAGGAGGACCCCATGAAGCCATGTTTGATGCGACACATAGCGGCTTTTCATCGGAAGTGCAGCCGTCGAAACACGAACTTTCTCTGAGGCACTCTTGTTACTTTGGAGCAGCAACAGTTGATAATAATACTGGTGCATGTATGTGCGCTATGGATTTTTATGTCCTCTCTCGCTTTACGCTTATGATTTATCATGTCGCATAAGTTAGCGGAAGGGAGTTTTGCCTTACAACCCATGTTCAAGGTTGTGAAAAGCGCTAGGCGCTAGTCGGGCGGGCACCCGCCGCCTAGCGCCTAGCCTGCCTAGGCGGTCACCTAGGCGGCCGCCTAGATCTAGACGGTTCAAGAATAAATAAAAAAATTAAAAAAAAACTACTGAAAATTGCAGAAAAAGTCCATAAATTTCCAAAACATTCATAGTCGAACATCGGAGGGTCTATGCGGACGCCTAAGCGGACGTCGAGCGGACACCAGGGGCCTAGCGCCTAGGCGCCGCCTAGGCGGCCGCCTAGACCGCCTTTTAGAACAGTGCCCATGTTGCATGCATCGTCGAGCTTTGCATGCGGGTTCGTAAGGAGAGTTGGCGCATCCAGACTTAGTTCACGTGTAGGGGCAACCCCCACACCTAAGTTCTGTGATATCTTTGAAGACAGCCCCGTGCTATACGCGTTGGGGCCAGTCTTTTGGTGTGGGCGCATAATCCTTGGAGACTGGCCTTGGGCGCATGTTTCTTGGCAGCATGTTTGAGCCTCCTTGATGTGGGCGCATAGTATAGATCAAGTGAGCCTGGGCGCATAGCCTTGGGAGCATGACCCTGGATGCCCAATCTGTCGAAGACAGAAGCATTCTGATTGGAGTTGTGCGCCCAAACACTCCCTTGGGCGCATGGCTTTGGGCGCATGCTTGGTTGAGCAGCGCTATTTTCTCCCAACTTTCCCTCCTTCGTTTGTGTGCCTTGCTGGGTTTGCCCAGAGTATCGAACACCCCAATTCTTGGTATCGTAGTGCTTTCCTCTGCCAAGTCTCGAGTGTCGAACACTCTGTTGTTGGTTGCGCAGAAAATAAGTTGCTGGGCTAGTAGAGCCCGGAACGGTGTGAGCCTTCTTCATTTAGGGAGATTTTGTGGCAGAGTCATGCGCCCACGTGATAGAGTCCTTCAGTTGCATATCTGCTATGACACTAGCAGGATATGCACAGCGAGCCTTCGAAAGCCAAGTCTTGCGAGACTTGTTTGGCTTTGCTGATTTTGAGGGAGTAGAGCCATCCCTCGAGCGCATCTCTTCGAACGCATGTTGATCGAATTTTACGATCAGCATCTTCTGAGTGCTTTTCACTTTGTCGGTATCGAATTACATCACCACCTTCTCGTCAGAGGAAAAGGTAGCCCCAGCAGAGTCGCCATTTTTATGGACACACACAAAAAGAAGAAAAAATGCTGTCTTTTCTTTATTGGCACAAGGCACCACAAATTGAGTACGCCTGAGAGATCCTGTGCTGAGGATCCCCGAGTACAAAAAAGAATTTTGGAGAATGGGACGATGGAGATCGAGCGACAGTTGCTCATTTACTCCGTTGACACTCCAATTACAAAAGTAGAAGAAAACCTAAGAAAATTGCTAACTCTCGGCTCACTGGTAAGAAGTGCAGCAATTTGGCTCTTGAAAATGCTCTCCGTTCTGTCCTTTGAATAGGAATGAGACCCCTTTTTTATAGTAGTTTCTGAGCTGAAATGATGTTATGCGTCCATATGAGGAAACACGCTGGTTTTCATGTGGGCGCATAGTCCTGCCTTGGGCGCATAGGATGTAGGCGCATGCAGGCTGCGTAGTCGTGGGTTGATCATGGTGCTGACGTAGCCGCATGCTTCGGTGCACGATTGCTCGTGGAGATTGACGTAGTCGTACGCTTCGGTGCATGTTTTGATCATGGCTTTGACTAAGTCAGGCTTGGGCGCATAGCCATCTCTCAGGCTATACGCCCTCATTTTGGGGGAGCTTGTCTTGGGCCCATAGAGCTTCACTGGCTGGACGCATAGAGCTTCACTGGTTGGGCGCATCTTCATTGGTTGGGCGCATAGAGCTTCACTGGCTGGGCGCATATATTCTCGTTGGCTTTGACGCATAAGGCTTCATTGCTGAAAAAATTTCATGCTTCTACAGGGGTGACGGTGGTCGGGGTTGCTCAATAGAACTCTGCCATGGTGGCAATGTCGCGGCACGGCGACAGACGGATCAGGGGATAGAGATAGGGTTAGGTTAGAGAATTGATTGTGTCGGGGGTGTCCGACACGAAAGAAAATAATATATGTGTAAATTATGGAATAAGACGCGGAGGGGACATGTACACGGACACGATGCACGGTTCTTGGGTTGTGATGGTAAAATTTTGGTTGTGGGGTTTTTGATGGAAGGAGGCGCAATGAGTCTCTCCTTATATAGAAGGTGGTGTTCTATATGGATAAGAATTTGGGATGATTTAAATTCTCCCAATAGATAAATCCGTTATTTAATTCTAAACACTTTTTAAATCTTTTCAATATATAAAGTAGATAATCTTATATCTAATTTCAAAAAACTATTAAAAATTACCATTTAAAATCTAATTTTAATTTAAATCACAATAGACATATTTAAAATACATTTTCATAAAATTTAAAATAATAATAAAAAGGGTTAATTAGTTGTACCCCCCTATGGTTTGTACGTATTTTGGTAATTGTTCCTGTTGTTTTAAAAATAAAGAACACCCCCCTGATTTATAAAGTTAATTAGTTGTACCCCCCTGATGCATAGAAGAAAATGAGTGGAAAATTAAGCAGCCAGGGGGGGTGTTCTTTATTTTTGAAACAACGGGAACAGTTACCAAAATATGTACAAACCATAGGGGGGTACAACTAATTAACCCGATAAATTTTGAAAATTCAATTATATATACATAAATAAACTTTATACAAATATTTACATACTCATATTTTTCTAAATCGCTACTACATTTGATCAGCAAATAAATTAGCCTCTTTAGATAAAATAATAATGTTTGCCAATTCTCGGCAGCAAATAAAATATTTATCGTATATTATTTTCGAAAACTATTACTATCTCGTAAAATAAATTCTATAAATAAAAAGTTTTTCTGAAAATATGTACCTCGCACATATTCGCACTCGTCGAGAAAATTTGAAACACAACCTGCACGCGACGTACAATACGACATATGCCAACTTGTATGCGACGTACAAATCTAAATTACAAAATCAATACTAAATTATTTATTTTAAAAAAATCGTAATAGAAATTTAGGGGTTTTACAAAGAAGAAGAAGAAAGGTTTTGGAAGAGAGAGAGTGAAGTTTAGAAATGAGAGTAAAATTTGGAATTTGGGGGGTGTGGGGTTTGGACAGCCCCATGAATAGAAAATTTGGATAGCCCCAGTAAATTTTTCTCAAACATTGGCTAGTCCCAATCCTGACTAGCCCTGATCAACTTATCATGTGCCCTTATAAATAGCCAAAAAAGAGAGGCTAATTATAAGGGCACATCAAAACCTTATTAGGGCTATCCAATTTTTAACTTTCCTTTATTTACAAGTTTGCTACTCAAATTTTTACTCAGGGCTATCCCATTCTAATGTATAAAAGACAACTCCTTTAATTTTTTCCCTCTCTTCTCCTTCTTTACAAGAAGAATAAGAAAGAAGAAAGAACAAGAAGAATAAGAGCAAGAACAAGAAAATTGAAAACAAAAAATCTCTTTCTCCAAATCCTATTTTTTCCCCTCTCTTCTAATTTCTCATATATATTTTTTTCTCTAAACCCTAGTTTATGGATGAAATCCTAGTTGTAGAAGAAATTGGGTTACCAAATCTATCAAATTTGCTAATCTATTAATCAATTAATCAATTTTTCTTGAAGAAATTATGTATGAAATCCTAATACTAGAAGAAATCGATTTGTTGAGCAAGTTTATATCAGGACTGCCACAATTTCTGGCAATCCTATAGAAGTATTGAGGACTGCGATGAATTGCGGTAATCCTGAAAGTGGCAGTTATAGAAGTATTGAGAACTGTCAGGAATTGTGGCAATCCTCAAAGAGACTTGCTGTACAACAAGACTGACACAATTTCTGTCTGTCGTAAAAGTATTGAGGACTGCCAGGAATTATGGCAGTCCGGACCTTGCTATACAACAGGACTATCATAATTTCTGACAGTGCTAGAAGTATTGAGGACTGTCAGAAATTGTGGTAGTCCTGAAAGGGACTTGTTGTACAGCAAGTACATTTTAGGACTGCCACAATTCCTGGCAGTTCTAAAATCGAAATTGCCGAATGAAAAACATATGTTAGGATTTATTTCCAGCTTGATAATATAATGAAATATACATTTTTAGGATTTATTTTCATGCATTTTTTTGTGAGAAAGAATGAAATAAACATGTTAGGATTTATTTTTATGCATTATTTTTGAGAAATTAAAATGATGAGAATGAAAATTGTAGAGAAAAAAACTAAAATTTTGATGGAAATGATGGAGGAAAAAACTACGGTTTAGAGTGGAGAAATTGTGGAGAAGAAGATGATGAAGAAGATGTATAGTTTGGGGAGTGAAAAATGGTGAATAAGAAGAAGAGGAGAAGGAGGAGGAGGAAGAAAGTTAGGATTTTGGAAGAGGGAGAGAGTGAATTTTACAAATGAGAGTGAAATTTGGGATTTGGGGTGTGGAGTTTGGGCAACCCCTTGAGTAAAAAATTAGAATAGTCCTAGTAATTTTTCCACAAACATGGACTAACCCCAATCCTGAATAGTCCTGATAAGATTTTGATGTGCCCTTATAATTAGCCAAAAAAAAGGGACACACACTATGAAGTTGAAGCAATTTTTGAAAGCATTGTCCCCTCTGCTTTTAAAAGTTCTTCCAGGCAAATATCTATGCTAAAGAAAATAAAATTTTACCAATGTCAACCCAAAATCAATATCCAAGGAGCATTAAAATTAGTTGGGACTTTGTCAAGATTCTATGTTTGGAGAGTTTGGAACAAAGTTACGTTTCACTAGAAGTCTATTTGGCATAACAATTATGCTATTTGGCTCCCAAAATATTTAGGTGATATCATATTCTATTATGTGACATCTAATATGACAGCTGATATGACAAATTTTAACAAAAAAAATTAATTACCTAATTTTTTTTAATGTTAATGTTAATGTTAAAGTTAATGTTAATATTAGTATTAATGTTAATGTTAATATTAATGTTAATATTAATTTTAATTTTAATTTTAATTTTAATTTTAATGTTAATATTAAAGTTAATATTAATTTTAATATTAATGTTAATTTTAATGTTAATTTAATATTAATTTTAATATTAGTTTTAATGTTAAATTTTGTCATGTCAGTTGTTATATCAACAACTATGTCATATGCCACATAATGAGAGATGGTGTCACCCAATTTTTTTTGGAGCCAAATAGCATTTTTGTTGGCATAAACATAAGGGACAAATCAAAGTAGTTTCTATTTCAGATAAATATATTTTATTTTTATTCGAATTTAAATGGACGTTTTTAAATAGAAATCTAAGTGGCATATCAAAATTTAACGTTTGAGCAAATAAAATAAAATATAAATGTAACGCAAACTAAGTATATGGTTATTGTTAGTCTCGGGGCTTGATCAAAGATAAAAAACTGATGCAATCGTGATCTGAGATGTCACACAAAACTTTGCAGTGATCAAACTCAAGATCTACGATGGTACAAAAAACCAAATAGCCAAATTACAAACTGAAGGAGGGAAATAGTGAAGAAAAAATCTCTCATTCTTCCTTGCAAACGTGTTGCAATTGGGACATAACAAGTTACAATAAACTAGAGAGAGATGAGAAGAAGAACAATGCTGGGGTGTCAAAACATCGTTGCTCAAAGCAAGATTCGCCCCACATGATCTGCTTCCAAGAACCAGCAAATTTGAAGAACTTGTGGAACGCTCGATGTCACCTCTGTTCTGACTCCTCGGATGGACTTGCAATGGCGGCAGCAGCTCTCTCTCTTTCTACTTCTCTGACTTGTATTTTCGTAGTACCCACAAAAGAGGCCAGAAGAGAGTATATATAGAGAGAGAGTGGAAACCCTAGCCACCTCTTCAGTTATGGAAAGATTGAATCAAATCACAAAAAGATAGCAACGAATTAATTCTAATCCCACAAAGATAGGAACTGAATTAATTCAAATCCCACAAAGATAGGAACGAAATTAATTCAAATCCCACAAAGATAGGATCTGAATTAATTGCATTGATTCATCCTTTCCATAACCGATTTGAAATCTGCACAGTCAGCGTAGCCCTCCATGCGGCAGCAGCAGCAGTAGCCTGGCCGCATGGACCGCTTGGGCCACATGGACCACATGAGCCGCATGGACCGCATGGACCGTATGAGCCGCATGAACAGCATGGACCGCATGAGCCGCATGAGCCGCATGGACCGCATGAGCCGCATGAAGCCGCATATGAGCCGCATGCCGCATAAGACCGCATGGCCGCATATGAGCCGTATGGACCACATGAGCCGCATGGACCGCATGGACCGCATGAGCCGCATGAACAGCATGGACCGCATGAGCCGCATAAGCCGCATGGACCGCATGAGCCGCATGAAGCCGCATGCCGCATAAGTCCGCATGGCCGTATATGAGCCGCATGACTGCTGACGTGCTAAGTGCAAAGTGCGCCAACAAAATGCCACATTACGCCTCATGAGCCTATGAGCTCGAGCCCGAGTCCGAGTCCGAGTCCGAGTCGCTAATCCCCGTTGGGGATTAGCTCCAAGTGGAATTAATCCAAGAGAATGACAAAAGCATTAATGCTTAATCCTTGGAGCCTTATTCTTACCTCCTAGTAAAATCACCCACATGGTTCCCTCCTTAGGGTCACCACCCCATGTGCATCTCTCAACAACACACCCAAGTATATATGTTGAGATAACTCATGGTGCATTTCCGATGTGGGACTAAAATTTACAAGGCATGTTGAGAGCAAGCTCTCTTCATGTAAAAAAAGCACCAACAATCCCCCACATATCACAATATATATATGTGTCCAGGGTTGAGCGTTCCCCACAGTAACTATCTATTTTGCATTAGGATAGATGTCGCTGACGACTTGAATCTTCCCGCATGGGTTAAATAACAATGTGATACAAGAATGGACTACGCCTTGAATTTTGCACCACAATTATAATTCTTTCCACTCACAAAGTGTAGTTACGTGTGCTTCTGGCTGCACATTAAAGGCCCTATGCCAGCCTGGTTTCAGTATAATTTTGAGCGTCTACAAGTTTACCCTCAAGAGACGGCCTGATATCTCTTTCCATACACTATAGGTGAGTTCTTTATTAAAGAGATATGGCATGAAGCCTTGCGCTTCCTTGCGGTGCTACGCCGCTATGACATGGCCTGAAGCCGAGGCATTACTCCTACTTAGGAAGCTCATCGTAGTGTCATACTACTGTAGCATGAGGTCACAAGCCTATTTGTAGTGCCAAACTACCCAGCATGAAGCCTAAGGCTTCCTTGCGGTGTTACGCCGCAACGACATGGCTTGCAATGCCGAGGCTTTACCCCTACCTGGGTACCTCATCGTGGTGTCGTGCCACTATAACATGGGGTCATCCTCCCCTTTGTAGTGCTGTCTACAACTCTTTAATTACGTCATACATTATTAGGCTACCTGCCTATTTGCGGTGCTACGCCGCTATGACTTGGCTTGCAAAGCCGAGGCATTACCCCTACCTGGGAACCTCATGGTGGAGTCACCCCACTGTAGCATGGAGTTTCACTCCTTGTAGTGCTGCTCTACCGTGCTTCCTGTAAAGCACACCAGACATTCACTCTGCCTGAGAACTCATTAAGGCGTTTAAGCCAACCTTCTACAGGATCTATTTTTTTGCAGAAAAATACATAGTAGACAACAGTGGTTATGGATCTGTATCCCTTCCATGTTCCATAGAATAAGTACCCACCGTTACCTGATAGTTTCCCAGTCAGTGATCCTCCTTTGAACCAAAAGTTAGATGCCTAGTAGATTTCTCTTTGAACTAATAGCATAAAACTTTTATGGTAGGATTACAAAGACACACTATCAGAATGCCTTCAAGCCCATTTTACAAGCTGTGTCATCGACCAACTGGCGCTTGAGGCCCTTTGTGAACGGATCTGCCAGGTTCTCCTGACTCCGAACATCAACCACTGCAATTACACCTCTTTTGATAAGATCGTGTACTGCCATGTGCTTCAACCGCACAGTCTTCTTCTTCCCGTTGAAGAGGTCATTTGATGCCACCGTCGCAGTCGCCTGGTTGTCACAGTATATCGGTATCGCCGGTATCTGAGCTCCAACCACTGGAAGATCATACATGAGCTCCCGAAGCCATTCTGCTTCATCTGCTGCAGTTTCGAGTGCATAGAATTCAGATTCCATGGAGGAACGAGAGAGTATTGTCTGCTTCTTCGACTTCCACGATATAGCAGCTCCATCCAAGGAAAAAAACATATCCACCTGTGGATCTCTCGCTTTCCACTTCTGAACACCAGCTAGCATCACTGAAGCCTTCCACTACTGTCGGATACCCGTTGTAGTGCAGTGCATATGTCTGAGTCTTCTTGAGATATCTCATAACCCGTTTCACAGCTTTTCAGTGCTCAATGCCTAGATTGCTCGTGAAACGACTCAGCATTCCCACGGCGAAAGCTATGTCAGGCCTTGTGGCATTAGTAGCATACATCAAACTCTCGATTACGCTTGCATACTCCAGCTGCCTGACGCTTTCCCCCGAGTTTGGCTTCAGCTTATGATCACACCTGTATGGCGTATCGATCCCTGGAAGATCCTTATACCCATATCGTGTGAGTATCTTCTCAATGTAGTGAGATTGTGACAGCGCTACTCCAGTGTCTGTCCGGATGATCTTTATTCCCAAGATGACATCTGCATCCTCCAAGTCCTTCATACTGAACTTGGTTGAGAGGAACTTCTTTGTCTCTGTGACACATCCTATATCCGTACCTAGGATTAGCATGTCGTCCACGTACAGACAAACGATGACTCCTCGTCCATCAGCGAACTTTGTGTAAACACATTTGTCCATCTCGCTGACTCTGTAACCGTTTGACCTAATAACTTTGTCAAACTTCTTATGCCACATCTTGGGAGCTTGCTTCAAACCATATAATGATTTCACCAACTTGCAGACTTTGTCTTCAAGACCTTTGACGACAAATCCATCTGGCTGTTGCATGTAAATCTGTTCGGTCAGCTCTTCATTCAGGAATGCTGTCTTTACATCCATCTGATGTATCACCAACTTATGTATAGCTGCTAGAGCGATTAACATCCTGATGGTGGTCATCCGAGCTACTGGAGCGTACGTGTCAAAGTAGTCTATCCCCTGTTTCTGAGAAAATCCCTTGGCGACCAGCTTGGCCTTGAACTTGTCAATAGTTCCATCTGCCTTCATCTTCTTCTTGAAGATCCATTTACATCCAATAGGCTTTTCTCCTTCAGGTAGATCTACCAACACCCATGTGTTATTGGAGGTGATAGAGTCAAACTCGTCATTCACTGCCTCCTTCCAGAAGATAGCATCTCTGGTCTTCATCGCCTCATCATAGGTAAGCGGATCTGCTTCCACATGATAGGTGACAAAGTCATCTCCGAAATCTTTCGGTCTCCTCGCTCGCTTAGCTGACGGCTCTGCGAGTTCTGGTGCAAGAGTTGTTTCATCAACAACAGCTTCTTCTTGGACTACTGGCTCGTATGAGATTTCAGTCTCATTTGCACCTACATCATTTTCCGGAATATCCGAAAGAACAATGTTTTTATCTTTTGCAAACTTGTCTTCAAAAAATTCAGCATCGCGAGATTCGATGATATGATTTGATTCAATATCAAGAAATCTCCGAGCATCACTCTTCTCGGCATACCCCAAGAAGATCGCCTTCGTAGTCCTTGTCCCCAGCTTCTGAATCTTCAGATCTGGAAGCTTCACATACGCCAGACACCCCCACACTCGAATGACATTCAAGTTTGGTCTGACTTTGAACCAGAGTTCATGAGGAGTTACGACCGAAGTTGCATATGGCACTCTATTCAGAATAAAAGTGGCCGTTAATGCAGCTTCTCCCCAGTAGCATTTTGGAAGACCTGCAGTGAGCAGCATAGAATTCATCATTTCTGTTAATGTTCGGTTCTTCCTCTCTGCTACTTCCGTTGGATTGAGAAGAATATGGAGCAGTAGTCTCACATATGATTCCATATTCTTTGCAGAACGATGCGAATTCATGAGACCTGTACTCCCCACCTCGATCACTTCTCAACCTCTTGAGTTGTTGTCCAGTCTGCCGTTCAGCTTCGGCCCTGAACTCTCTGAACTTCTCGAAAGCTTCATCTTTGGACTTGAGCAAGTAGATGAACGCGTATTTTGAGAAGTCGTCGATGAAGGTTATAAAATACTTCATCCCGGCCTTCGTGGAGAAATGTTTGAAGTCACAGATATCGGAGTGCACCAACTCCAGAAGATCTGTGCTTCGATTGACCCGATGAAAGGGTTTCCTTGTGATCTTCGTCTGAGCACACACTTCACACTTCTCCACCTTACCCCCACATTTGGAGATAAGTCCTAGACTAGACATTTTGTTGATTCTTTTACAATGAACATGTCCTAGTCTATTATGCCACAACTCAAGAGAATAATCAGAAAATGCAACTGCATTAATGTCATCAAACTGGTTGACAAGCTGAATTTTAAACATTCCTTCGGTTTGATAAGCCTTCCCGAAGTATGTTCCCTTCTTGGACATAACCATCTGACCAGCGTTGATGTCCATCCTCAAGCCTGCGTTGCAGAGCAGGCTCCCAGAGATCAGGTTCTTGGCAATCGCAGGAACATGCTTCACACCTTGAAGCGTCAGAGTGTTCCCTGAAGTGAGTTTCAGCTCCACAGTCCCAATCCCCAGAACTTCAGCTTGGGCCTGGTTCGCCATGACAACCTTCTCATATATCGGCTGGTACGTGACGAACCATTCCTTGTCAGAACAGACATGGCAAGTCGCACCAGTGTCTATCCACCAGTCAGAGTCAACCCCCACAGTTGAGACCTGTCCGATCATAGCAACAATGTTAGAAACCAATGAAACCTTATTAGGCTCACCTTTCTCTGATTGTTTAGGCTTAGATCTGCATTCACTCTTGTAGTGGCCTTTCTTGCCACAATTGTAACAAGTCACGTGGGACTTAGTCTTCTGTTGCTTGAATGAAGGACCCTTCACTTTCAGATTAGTGAAGTCCTTCTTCTTGGGATGAGAAGCCGCCTACTTCCCCTTGGGATCCCTCGTCTGCACCAGATTGGCTTTAGCCAACTGTTTGGACAGAGTGTCCACCTTCTGTTGAGAATGCATCTCGTCCTCAACATGGATCTCTTGAAGTAGATCTCCCAAGCTAATGTCCAGCTTCTTTCTGTGCATCCTTGCATAGAAGGTACTCCATCCAGCAGAAAGTTTTGAGACGATCCCTCCGACGACAAACTTGTCGGGAAGGGGCATCTCTTCGTCTTCCAATTTCTGACGCAGCTTCAGAAATTCTTTTACCTGTGGTAACATGGACTTTTCGTCCTCAAAGAGCAATTTGTGATATTTTTCAACCACAAACATTTTGCTCCTGTTCTTGTCTTCTTCATACAGATTTTCCACAGACTCCCATATGTCTCTGGCAAGTTCCTTCTTTGAATAGGATTCTGCCAGGGAATCCTCCATAGCATTCAGGATGAGAAGCCTGCAGATGCTATTTTCCCTTCTCCACTTGGCCTGGAGTTTTGGTAGCCGCGTTGATGGCGGCAGTAGATCCAGTGTCTGGAACAGAGGGTTCTTCCTCCAACAGAACATGATCAACGTCTTTTAGTTGAAGAGTTAGGTACACCTTTCTCTTCCAGACTTGATAGTGCTCTCCATCGAACTTTTCCAACTTGCAGAAGTCTGATTGGAGGAGCGAAGCATTAATATTTTCCATCTACACGGATCTTGCTTTGAGATTGTTAGTCCCGGGCTTGATCAAAGATGAAAAACTGATGCAATCGAGATCTGAGATGTCACACAAAACTTTGCAGTGATCAAACTCAAGATCTACGATGGTACAAAAAACCAAATAGCCAAATTACAAACTGAAGGAGGGAAATAGTGAAGAGAAGATCTCTTGTTCTTCCTTGCAAACGTGTTGCAATTGGGACAGAACAAGTTACAATAAACTAGAGAGAGATGGCAAGAAGAACAATGCTGGGGTGTCAAAACACCGTTGCTTAAAGCAAGATTCGTCCCACACGATCTGCTTCCAGAAACCAGCAAGTTTGAAGAACTTGTGGAACGCTCGATGTCACCTCTGTTCTGACTCCTCGGATGGACTTGCAATGGCGGTAGCAGCTCTCTCTCTCTCTTTCTACTTCTCTGACTTGTATTTCGTAGTACCCACAAAGGAGGCCAGAAGAGAGTATATATAGAGAGAGAGTGGAAACCCTAGCCGCCTCTTCAGTTATGGAAAGATTGAATCAAATCACAAAAAGATAGCAACGAATTAATTCTAATCCCACAAAGATAGGAACTGAATTAATTCAAATCCCACAAAGATTGGAACGAAATTAATTCAAATCCCACAAAGATAGGATCTGAATTAATTGCATTGATTCATCATTTCCATAACCGATTTGAAATCTGCACAGTCAGCGTAGCCCTCCATGCGGCAGCAACAGCAGTAGCCTGGCCGCATGGACCGCTTGGACCGTATGGACCACATGAGCCGCATGGACCGCATGAGCCGCATGACTGCTGATGTGCTAAGTGCAAAGTGCGCCAACAAAATGCCACATTACGTCTCATGAGCCCATGAGCCCGAGCCCGAGTCCGAGTCCGAGTCGCTAAGCCCCGTTGGGGCTTAGCTCCAAGTGGAATTAATCCAAGAGAATGACAAAAGTATTAATGCTTAATCCTTTGAGCCTTATTCTTACCTCCTAGTAAAATCACCCACATGGTTCCCTCCTTAGGGTCACCACCCCATGTGCATCTCTCAACAACAAACCCAAGTATATATGTTGAGATAACTCATTGTGCATTTTCGATGTGGGACTAAAATTTACAAGACATGTTGAGAGCAAGCTCTCTTCATGTAAAGAAAGCACCAACAGTTATTATAGTTTGTTTCTTATGTTGGATAAATGTTGAAAGTCTATAGCATCCACGGTGACGACAGATACACTCCAAATTATTACGAATTGTATAAATTAGTACATTTTGAGTATCTCCTTATATTGGCACACAATTGTACACTCTAAATAAATATTCCAAATTAACTTTATCCTTTTTCTCTTTATTTTTTCCAATGTTGGGTAAAATGTCATCCCTTTTTATTTTTCTTTCATGTTTGTAAAAATGATGAATTTTGGTGGGTTCAAAAATTAATGTAAAAAAAATAGGACACGCTCTAAATCTAAAGTATTTCTTAGCTTTCTAACAACTTTTAAGTATGGACAAGTGTCAGTACTGCAGCTTTCAACTGCTACAAATTTTAACTAAAGTCAAAATATAGCACTTAAAATCTCTTCTATTGTTGATGCTCTTAACGACACAATACAAAGTCATTTGAGTCTACTATGAACTACGGGTATGTCCGAATTAGCTTGGGTTATGATGGTGGTGTTTTATTTTGTAGATTAAACATTGTGTTATATTAACTGCGTAGAGAGATAGGATAAAGTATTTCTCTCAAAAAAATTGTGCGGTCTCTTGAAATTATTGTGTGGTATTGTCTTTTTACATATTTAAGGTAGAAGGTAAGTGTAACTACTAACATTATTTTTATTTTTATTTTTGAGATGTCCGACGATATACACGGAACTTAGTACATGTTGTATTACATGCATGTTGGACTCACTGTCCCTAACTCCCACCAAATAAATAGAAAGAATAATACGTTCCCGTGGCTCGATCTACTGATCTTCTGTCATCCAGTCGGGATCTTATACCTCTCCTCGGTAACCACAAAAGTCATTCAAGTTCCATTAACTACTAACATTATTTGTGTCATAACAGTTGTTTATAGGCATGCACACGTAACACATATGTCCTGACACTAGTGTATATGTCGACAATTATGGGTTAGTCATACTTGTTAGGATTCCTATATTTTAGGATTATCCAACTCTATTATTTCACTTAGTTTTATTATTCATTGGACCTAGGTGGTGAAAGAAATATACAACCTTAGATATTTACACCGTGAATTTTATGGTTGTGTAAGATTTTGACATAATCATCCTTGTATATTTCATTTAAGATCTTCATGCATACGATTGGAAGACTGTACGGCTGGTCTTTCCAAAAACCCAAAAAACGATAAAAATTATAAATTTTCATGCCCTTACAAAAAAAATAAAGAAATGAATTCCTTTCCTTTCTGCAAACCAAACAAATAAGGCCTGAGATTAAAGCAGTAAAATTTTCTGGGCGGATGTAATTATTATTTATACTAGCATATATGCCTTGCATGTGTATACCTCTTTTATTTTATTTTTTGTACTTAGAAAGAACAAAATGCATTATAATAGTAAATTACATCTTGTTTTTAAAAAATATACATAATTATCTAGCTAACTTTATTAAATTTTGAATTAGTAAACTTAGGTAAGAATATATTTCGAAGAAAAAATTTATGGTAGAGCTAACTTTTTATTATTATACAGTAGTATAGATTTACGGATGACAAATGATATGTTCCCTCTTTAAGAGCATCTCCAACCCTATTGTCTTGTTAAGTGTTGTGAGTCTTAGGTGGCTCCTATGTGGCATGAGCCACAAGACAATGTCTTGTTTATGTGGCAAAACTATATCTCAAAAGACAATCGGATAGAAAAACTCTCTCCAATTCAAAAGTATTGAGGAGACAATAAAAAGTATTTTTTCCAACTTTCAAGGCAACTCCTCTACTTCTTCATTTTTTTTATAAATATTTCTATTCATAATTGTTGATGTGGAGACAAAGTCATTGTGAAGTGCATTGTCTAGATCTAGACAACCAACTTCACATCAGGGGCGGCCTGGAGGAGGGGCAAAAAGGGCTTGCGTCCTGGGCCCCAAATCCCAAGGGGCCCCAAATTTTTTTAAATGTTAGTAATAATAACAAATAATGAAATATTGTTATTCTGGTTTCTTCTTCAAAGTCCAAGGTCAGAAAAAAAAAATCATTATAGCAATTCAACAAATAGGGCATGGCTTATTGGAATTAGATAGCCGTTCGACTCTTTAATTTCAAAGAAAAAAACTAGTCTTCCCATCACTTCAGATTTTCTTTTGCATTTTTGAGGGAAAAAGTTCTTCACGTTGCTTTCGATTCCAGATGACCAGCAATAAGTTTTTTTTCTGAATTTTTCATTTTAATTCTCTCTTTTGCTTATAATTGAAACACAAAAAGTTCTTAACGTCGTTGGTGTTGAATACTGATGAGCCGATGGCGATGAGTCTTTTCGTTTATCTATGCACTTAAGATTTCACACTTAAAATTATAGGTTCCTAGTGTTGAATATCTTTTCG
>JANAVB010018133.1:0-43648 GCA_029216955.1 Iris pallida | reverse complement strand
CCGCATTTTTGGTTTTTTGTCGTTTTTATCGATTTTATGTCGTTTCTGTCGTGTTTTGGTTATTTTTTGTCGTTTTATCCTTTTTTTTTATTTTTGTGTTGTCGTTTATACATTTTTTGTCGTTTTTTGGTCATTTTTTGTCGTTTTAAACGATGTTTTTGGTCGTTTTCATCGTTTTTGTCGTTTTGTTATTTTGTCGTTTTTACCGATTTTTTGTCGTTTTTAACAGTTTTTTCGTTTTTTTTTAACCGATTTTTTTATAGTTGTTCTTTTTTTCGATATTATTATTTTTTATTTTTTTCCCGAGAATATTTATATGTCACCGAACATGGAAATATAATTTTCCAGGGAATTAATTCCTTGGAATTTGATTCCCGGAAATTCTATATTCCCGGCTATATATATTTCGCATACCAAACGCCCCCTAAGGATTAAGATAGCAATTTATGAGCTCACTAGGTTAACACAATATAAGGTTACATTGTGACCCAGTGGAATTTGTTGGAATTATTCAATAATTAAGGGGCAATACATGTAAATTAATTGTGTTTGGGCTATCTTAATAATTAAGCAAATTAAATTGGTCTATTTGAAAATTGGCTTAAGTATATTGTCAAGATTATGTGTAGATACGGAGATAATTCTAATTTGATGAGGGGCCAATTAGAAATACAAAACATATAAATATATGTATTCATTAGGGTTATGGTCCCAAACTCATACGGCCACCAAAGAGGGTTTCTCTATCTCTTCTGTATCCCCATCAACAAAGAGAGGAACAAAGATTTCATCTTTGTTATTAAGGCCGTAGAGGTTGGAAGATCAAACCCCATAAAGAGACGTATGCTTCAAGATCCGTCAGCAAAGACAATGGATTCAGGTACGCTTCCGCATTTAGTTTTGTTCTTCATCTCATGAATCGACATGGTATAATAAATTTCTAACAATGTATCTCCAAAATATTCATCTCTCAATGTCCCTCCACTATGTTGGCCTGTCATATTCGTTCATATCTTTTCCCAACATCTCTCCTATTTGTTTCGGTCAATAAGAGAGTGCCACATGACAGGACATGGAAGGATGAGTTGTTTGGAGATACATATAGTTCACTCAAATATTAATACATAGTGTAGATGTATTCTCCTCATTCATCCTAAAAGTAACATTCTATTATCAAAAAATTTGTATTTCATATATTATTGTTGTTTCGATCGGTAAATCAAAATTTTCAGCTCTATATGCACATTAACATCCACACTAGTCCTGTCAATTGGGCCGGTGTCACGACCCGCTCCCGAATAATCGGACACGAGTCGGACACGTCCAGCCTTTGTCGTTAGACACAACAAAGTAAGCTGTACCAATCTAGGGAAAACTAACAGATAACATGAAAGTATACAATCACAGCATCTAAACGTATCCCAGAATGATCACAATAATCCACAATTCTATGTATGTAATGTACGAGTCACTACACCAAAATGACAAATTAGGAACACTAAGCATTCTTCAATCCGGAACGCTTATTTGCCGTACCTAGGTACTGGAACGAAGAAAAAGCGTTCCAGATCAGAAATATATTCATAATATACTTTATATTTACTTTTTAGAAATATTATTTATTTAGGAACGCTTTTGTACAGTTCCAAATATATTTTAAATTGAGCATGCACAAACTCTCCTGTAATCTTTTATTTTTTATTTGGTTTAACCATTAAATTTTCCCACCCACCCGAAATTTTCTTTCATTTAGTTCCCCCTAAAACTACAATCCCGCCCAAGTCCAAAATCCCTCCCAAAATACAGAATCCCTCCCAATTTTGACCGCCCCCTCTTCTTTCCTCTCTCCTCTCTACTCTCTTCTCCATGTGAACCCTCGTCACTCACAAGGACCTCGCCTATGTGACCTTCTCCCGGCTACACCCACCGGTAACCACAGCGGTTGAAGCTTGGCCAAGTTCTTTCTGGTGGTTTTTTCTTGACGAAATGTTTTATTTGTTTTCTTTTTGTGACAGCTTTCGTCTGCAATTGGCCATCCGTAACGTCATCTTCCCAAGATGCGACAGGCTGTGATCCTTAGCAAGATGTCAATCGAGCATCATCTCATTCTAGAAAATGCTTGGCTCAAGGATGAGGTATGCATATAAAACACACAATATCTCTTCTGATACGTATAACCCTCATTGTATCAACTTATTACTTGAAAACTTTAATGGATATACAAAATATGAGTTTTAATTTACATATTAAAATAGATCTGGACCAGGATACTAATCTTTTCTATTGCTTGAAATTGTTAAATAATATTCCATATTTGTTTGGGTTTTGGTTACATAGGTTGCATATTTTATGCTAGAACTCTTATTAACGATGTTTGAATAAGAATTGACAAATTTTGCTCATCACATGTGCATGTGTGTGCCTGGTCATCTATAGCAGTGTGATAATACTAATGGAGAAAATATAGACATAGAACTTTGGTTGTACTTGTTACTTAGGACCATCCAGTAATAGAGGTTAAGTGTGATGTTGTTTCTTCCTTGTTCTTGGGCTTATTATGTCAAGTTTACCATCATTAGCTTGACTTGGCTAACTGTTAATAATTGAGTCATGATATGCTAATTATGTCTCGACCTTGAAAAAAACATGTCTATTTTGAAGAGCAATTTAGGCTATGCAGGTCATTAATACTCTTCTTTGCTTTCCGTTCATGCTAAGTCAAATTTCTCAATAATAAGATGGGAAGGCCTTTATGTTTTAGGATTAAGTAAACTCCTTATATACTTTAGGTCCATAACCAAAAAAGAGAACAATAACAAGAATATGTCAGTAGACATAAAACTCGAGCACATAATAAATAATTTCATTCCACATTGTCTATGATCCTAAGTGAACTTCAACCTGTATACTAATTTTTTGCCGGTTGTACTGTGATAGTTTAAGCCTTTAAATTTTGTGGTTTATACATTCGGAATATTTTTTTGAATCATATATAAATTCTAGCCCAACATCTCTCTATTGGTGGAGACTTATAATCTCCCATTTGTCCACAAATGCTGACATGAACATGCATTAGGGGTTTGGAGTCTTGGACTTTAGAAAAAGAAGAAATAATGTAAAGACTCTATAAAGAATAGATAGAAAGAACATTAGAAAAGAGGGAAAAGAATGAAAAGGAGAAATAGGATATTGTGATACAATTTAGAGTTTCAGACTTGGTCCTACCATTTAAGACCTGATACTGAAGAGTTTCATACGAGGGCTATGTTATACCGAAGTTGATTATCTGTCGAGGTTTAATAATAGGACATAAAAGCAATAGAAGTACATGTGCAATGCATGGATTTAATGTGACAAAAATCTATGAACACTAGGGAAGGCATGCTTATGATGGTAGTTTGCTAGTACGAATTTCAAAATGTATCGTCAAAGATACTGTTTCAGTTTTGAAATTGGTTTAGGTCTATATCAGATGCCTAAGTTTCTAATTATCGTTCATCTATATGCATTGATCAATGTACAATGGCTGAACCAAGATATCATTTTAGTCCTTGCTCGAGAAAATCAGACTGAGGCAATCTTTTTAGTTTAGAGGTTATATAAGTCTTAACAGTCATGGCCAACTAAGCCACAAATAGGGACTTCTGTTATGTCTATGTCAATAGGCCATTAACAGTAAGCTAGCGACACATATATGCGGAAACCATGAGGCTAGGATAACTCCGATAAATTGGAAGCAGAACGGAGGAGCTGGCTGGCCAAACACATTAAGGCAGTTTTTAGAAAATTGATACATCCATCCAACCAAGATCACCTTGACAAGTGGTACAACTCTTCTCATTCTTCTCCTACTTTGCTGGGTTTTGTTTGGTCCATCCATTAACCAGGCAAGGAGAGACATAAATGCAAATGAGAGGAAGAAGCATACAGAGAGGAAAGAGAGAAGACTAAACCCATCTTTCTTCTCTTTTCCTCTCCATCCATCCATCCATCGTGGAGATAATGTGACATGATTAGTCCTACATCAACACCGTTAACAACATCAAAACCATGGCACCCAACAAGCTCAGGATACTTATTTTACATGCATATTATGTATGCCAAAGTCCTGTATGCATTTAAAGTCGTTTAGCTCTTTCTATATATTTTTGACAACCTTTTCTGAAGTAGACATTTAATTGTATTATTTGTACAATTTGTTGCAAAGCTCTGCCTGCTTACACCATCCAGGTATACCAGCAGCATTGAAATTATACCCAGGGATAACAATACTGCAAGAGGTGAGTGGCATAAAGTCATTATGTATCCTCTACTTGGAATTTGAACGTCATGAATTTGTGCTTCATTTATAAGTATTTCTATCTCCATTTCTTGGTGCTTGTAATTAGGTATCTATAGTCTTGCTTTGTAAGTTTTGCAACCTTAACCCCATTTTGGAAAGAGAGTGTTTCAATGGCTTAGGACTACATTTCAAACCTTGCAGCTCCACCCATTACCATGGGTCAACTTTGGTGACCAAATCTAAATCGAGAAGGTCAAAATAAAGGTTTATTCAACTCTGAAGAATGTGCCATGCTAGATCTGAAGATTATATACAGTCACTCTGGAAGCACACTAGAATAAACATTGACAGTGAACATTCGTGTTTTACATTAATGCATTGTCAACTGGATTGCTTCCATCAGGAACTTTTTCAACTATTTTATATTATCAAATGTTAACTTGTTGGATTGAGGCATAAATCTCTTAGTTTAATCTTATTAGTTTTGGCTTTGTCAATGGTGTTTCCTTAATAAACTTGTGCACTGTTTCCATACTAATGTTACATAAGTTTATGTTTTAAGGGGTGTTCTAAAGTTAGACCAAGTTGCCAGAACCTCGAAATAGGCACATGCTCTCTAAATCAATATGTTATAGAACTATTAGAGGTTTAAAAAAACTGATGTAGAAATGTTTGTGAGTTTGTGATTTTATTTAGAATTTAAAGTTTATTCTCTAATCCAGATACTAATAAATGTTTGCCTTTTAATTTTGGTACTATATTTTACTCATATTAAGTTATTATCCTCTTTTTTGAAGAAAGGGTAATTTCATTCAATAGAGGAGAGAACAATATACAGCACCATACTTCAGACTAAGGTACAGACATGATGCCCAAGCCCATGCATCAATAAGCACAGTTAAGCCATACTATGGGTACCGACCATCCCTAATTAAATCCCATCCTACTAATATCGCTATCTATATTATTACATAGACCTGACATAGTAGTTGATTTTCCTTCGAAGATTCGCATATTCCTTTGTTCTTATTGAAGTTATTATCCTCTGTTCTATTGAAGAGATATATTACGTGATTGCATATTCTATTACTCCATGTTAGTTTAAACTGGTGGGTTACTTTTTTTTCTTTGTTGTCAAATTTCCATATTGATATTAGGTTGGGGAGTAGGGATATCCCTTGACACTCCAGGCAGCTGCTGACCAGGTAACATTGTGTTTCAGTTTCACTTGATCGCTTGTTTTGTATTTTTATAATGGACATGTTTCATTTCTTAGAGTAGCAGTATTGACCATAGTACAAGTACACATGTATGCAATTAAACCCATATTTTTGTTGTATGTTGCTTTACTTTTTAGAAGTCACCTCCTTTAAAATATTGTAGGTGTTTGTGAAATTTGTTTGATAAAGTTTTTAATGTTTAATTCTAGACATTGTTATTTGTGAGGGATTTTCAGTAGTAGATATTCAAAATAAATTTCGAAAATGTAGTTTTTAGTGGTCTTGCTGCTAGCTCCTTAGAGACTTGTATGCTTTCATATTTTCTTTGTTTATTATAGAGCGAATTGTATTTGACTTCATCTTGAAAATAATCTTTTCTTTTGGTTCAAATGTTTGTAACTAGGGAAAACATTTTCATTAGCTTGTTGTATTTAAGAGAAATGTTGGCTGATCATATTCTTGTATCTTGACATCATCTATATATTTATCTAGACCCCCTCCAAAACTTTCCTAAGTTATCTTGCCTAAGAAACTATTTTTGAGCATGGGAAATGATGTCATATGCAAAATTAACACAAGTTTTGCACGCTTCGCAAAATAATTTGATGATATTTCTCGAGGTAAATTCATACATGTCCTTTTATATCTAGTCATTACTCCCTCGTGCTGGTCCATCTCCAGGTTCTCAGTGTCACAAATTATTTCCAGGTTGTTGCAGGCTGGTGGATTATTTCAGTAATTTTGTGGCTGGTTTGGTTTTCTAACTCTCTGCTACCTTGGTCAGTTCCTTTTCATCCCTTCTTTAGCATTTTTTACTTCCCGTAAATAAATTGTTTCATCTTTCCTCTTTGGTTCTCCGCACTCTGTTCTGACATAGCAATTTTAGATTCGAGTTGTCCCTAGTAACAAATAGTTTTCTCAAGGTGTTAGTTTCGGCAGCTTAGTTTGGTACCAGGTATATCTGTTTTATCTTGGACATATCTTAATATGATTTTTTTAATTTATATAATGATATGAATACCAATATGGATTTTCTTGAAGGTCTCATCTTTCTTTAGTATTACAAATTTTTATTTCTGTAAGAGCCATGATTCGACACCATATACATAATTACTTGAAATTGCACCATACAGTTTAACACTAGTATGAAAACTTATCTTTCTTGGCTTGTACAGTATGAATTTTCTGAATTGGATATTGTATCATTGTTTTAATAGTTTAATTGTTAGTGATACTAAACATCGTATTTTCTTGAGTCTGTTCTCATGGTCTTTACCACTCGAATGTCATGGTATGTGAAAGTTTCTAATTATGGTAGCGATGGAAGATATGATTGTCATGATATGTAAAAAAATTGCATTATGGTTTCAGGAAAGGAAGTTGTAAAAATTTAATGTAATGGCATAGTCCATTTAGGTGTTGTAATGGATCTTAAGTCCTAGTTTAGTCTAGCCCCATGGCCAATTAATACCAATGCTATTTTGTATGTACTTATTCTTCTTATTTTGCTTTTTCATTATTTTGAACTTTGTTTGATTTAGATTTAGATTTAGATGAGACTAATGTGGTAAAGCTTACACGAAGTTCCATTTTCAATTATCAACAAGCACGACATAGATATAAATATATAAACTATGTTGCTTCCATTCATTATTTTTTTAGATTTTATATTTTAGGGAAAACAGATCACAATAGTATAGAAGGCTATTGTAGATATCTGGCTTTAGTAGATAGACTTCTAGCAAAAACTTTAGATTTTCTTATTATTATACTATATGATTAACTTCAAGTGTTTTAATGTGCAAATCAAGTATAGGAAGCAACTGCAAGTGAACGTGGAGGAGCAGACCGCGAAGAGGACAGTGAACTCAATGGTTTTGGTAAACAAGCCAGCTATTAGCTAACGACCCACAACTTAAAAGTCAGACTGCTGCTGATGAGAACCTTCCCGAGTAAAAGGAAGGGAGTAGCTATGAGGCAAGCGAATAATGAAAAAATTGTTGCTCAAATTATTTCACCTCTTGTACATTTTTTTAGCATGATAGTTAGTTGAGAAAAGTTGTATTAACTATACAATGTTTATGTAAGACATTTTGACTTCATTAGTAGTTTTATCTTTTGTTCATGTACTTTTGTTGGGGATGCTCATTTACTTTCAATAATATTATAATGAGTTATACTTTCATAAATGTCATGAGGATTACAAATATTTATCTATATATTAATTCAACCTACAAGCCGGTTTGAAATTCAAAAAACCTGAAAATTTAAATAAAAGGTGCCTATATTAATAATATTCAAAGAGGAATGCTTTTCTACCATTCCAATCTTGAAATACATTCTAGTTGATCCAGAGAAATTAATCTGGAATATTTTGTTAGGAATGCTTTATTGGTGTTCCAGTAAGTGACACAAATTAATATGAGATGCTTTATTAGGAACGCTTGGTTGGTGTTCCAATACTGGAACACATATGAAGCGTTCCAACAACCATCCCTTGTAACATCTTTTTTCCGTTCCTAGAAATTTGGCAGCCCAAAAATAGGCACCGAATAAAGGCGTTCCTAAAAATTTTTGGAACGGATTTTTTCTGTTCCAAAAAGGCTTTTTTTGGTGTAGTGAGTCATCAAGAATGAAATGTACATGAATCTAAAGACAATATCTAAGAGTAAAGCTAACAGTCTAAACCTGAAACATCAAGCTAAGTCATGACCCATCCTGCTCAGCTAAGATCCCGGGCTCTGGCCCAGATGGTAGAATGGTATCCTGCAAGCATACCTGCAACTTATCCAGTCAGGAGCGGAGGAAAGTACAGTTCTAGGTAATGAAATATGAACATGAAATGGGTACAAGGGTACAAGAAATGAAATACAGGAATGAACAGGTAAATACAGGAAAGTAGTACAGGAACTGAGTACAGAAGATATAGTACATGAATGTAAAGTACAGGAACATATAAAGTACAGGAAATGTAATGTACAGGAATGAAACTATAATCCTGCAGTACCAGACATGATAAGTGCACAATATCAAAATACATCTAGTCCATGTGACCGGCTGGGGTGAGTACATGTACAGGAGTACATGAATAAGGTACGACTTAGGACCCGCGTGCACAGTACGAGGCCTAAGCTAGGTACAGGGATATAGTAATCGGGATTGGTCACATAGCTAGTGTATTTCTCCACCCGACACTAATAAGTACAAGAGCAAGAGTACAGGAATACAGGAGTACATGATGTCGTGCTATGACGTGTCACAAGAAAGGGTACAGGAATGTAAATGTACAAGACCGTAGAAAAGTACTTGCCTGGCTCCGGAAAGTACTGGTAATCAGGAACTGGATGTCTTCATGTATTTATATTGGTACAAGTTGATTAATTTCTAATGCAATATTATACTCCATAAAATCCTATTAACAATTAAAACTTAATTATTTGAAGACTGATTTTTTTATTATCTAGTCCAGGATCACAACTCTATCATCAAATCCTTGATATTGATATATTAACCAAGTCTAGTCTCAGGATCTAACAGTTCTCAACAAACATAATATTTGAACCAATACATGGGACCCACCTACTATGTAGCAACCATAATGGAACCAGAATGAAACCCTACTATTCCCAGACCCGGTCCCAAACACCAATTTAGCATGTAACCCGAGGTCAACCAGAGGTTTGTGCTTTAACAGAACAACTCTTCCACCAAAATTTAAAATGACACAAAATCTCTTAATTCATAAAAGAAAATATCATCACAACTATTCCAATCCGAAAAAAGAAATACTCGAATTATACAACATACATAAGACTAATCACCTGCAAGCACTTATAGGATTTATACAACCCAACTAAATAGCAGGTTATGCCAATACCACAACCCATTCTCAGCCGAACCTACTAATGGACATGATGTCCTGTTCAGGTTGGATCAACCACAGAACCAAAAGAAAATACAGAACAAAATTGTAATAAAAGTTTACAATCAAATTAAAACCAAATCATTCATCAAAAGAATCATCAATGCCGACCCAAACTCCAATTGATCACCAACACCTGAACCTGGCTACACAATCAGCTACTGGACACGCACGCGAACTCAGGCCTGACACGAACACATCCAGGATACGGACACGGCTACTCGATCACTGCCACGAAACACCCGATGCAATCACGAACAGTACAAGGTCTCGGACACGAACCACGCCAAAGGAAGTAGACAAGAAGACACGCACAAATGGTTTAAAGTCTCGGATACGATCCATCAGCAATTAGAAGGAGACATGAACGCTCGATATAAATACGACACATGAAACAATACCAAAACATAGGATTACACTCCTAAAATTCCCAGCAAAATCTAAAAGAGTTTGGAATAGAAAATACCTGAAGATTGCTGTTGATAGCTATGAACACAACAGTCTAAACACAAGTCCTTTCCCGAAAATGGCCTGTATTAAGAACCGCACGAAAATTGCAAGAATAATTTAGTTTATTCTTCAAGGATTTGAAAGGGTCACACACTCAACAAATCGATTTAAACCATCACAATTGAATTTGTCCGATCCAAAAACAATCAGAAGGAAGAAAAACTCACAGTATGAATAATCATCCAACACAGGACAAAATTAGATCCGAGCTAGCAACTCACCAGTAGAATGGATCAGGAAAGAAGCGGATCTCCAGTGCTCGAAATTCCTGGGTCGATCCTTCTCGAAACTCGACGATCGCCGGAGAATGGATTGGCTCGATCGTTGATTCCTACTGGATCCGATCAAAACGAGGGGAAAGAATGAGTTTAGCCAGATCCGAACTAGCCCTAGATCTGAATAAAATGAGTGTTCGAAATACTCACCGAGGGATGAAAACTAGGTCGGAGAATGGATCGAACTTCTGGGAGAGCTACGCCGCTGTCGTCGCTTCGCAGTCGTCGTCACTGGAGGGAAGAGCGGGTCACGCCGTCATCGAGAAGTGGGGGCTCGCCGTCACCGGAGTCGTCGGGTCCATCGCCGGAGTCGTCGGGTCGCCGCCGAAGTCTAGGGTTTGGCTCGAGAAGAATTGGGGATGAAGGAAAATAAAACGGATGAAAGTTTTCGAGAGCTCAGTGAAATGGAATGAGCTCTCTCTCTCTCTCTCTCTCTCTCTCTCTCTCTCTCTCAACCGTTTAATAATAAAAAGAATGGTTGTTTGCACATAACCCCCCCGACAATTGGCACTTTAACACAAACACCCTCCTCTTTTTCATATATTCTGGTTAAGCCCCTCCGCTCAATCAATTTTGCACAAAACCCCTCTGCCTTTTCATAATTTCAGAAATTGGTTTAAAAACAGTTAAATATTCACATGGTGGGCCCAAAGTGGTTATAACAACTTTTCAAATTTGAAAAGTAGCCCAAAACTAATTCCCTCCAAAATAGATTACCAAATTTATAAATGAAAACTAATTTATTATTTAAAGCTAACAATTATATAATTTTTAGAAATCAAATTTATTTATTTTAAAAACCGGGAAGCGGAGTTACAAATCTCCCTCCCTTAAAAAATTTCGTCCTCGAAATTCAAAGGACCAAAATAAATCTCAGCAAATCACAAAAGGTCCAAACACTAGTTTATTTATTAAAATAGAATTCCATAAGAAACAGAGTACAATCAAATCAATCAAACAGAGTGGGATAGGGCTCCCGTATCTCATCCTCGTGCTCCCATGTAGACTCTCCCGGAGAGTGATGTCTCCACATGACACGGACAAGTGGAATAACCCGATTCTGCAGCTGCTTCTCTCTCCTGTCAAGGATCTCCACTGACTGCTCCTTGTATGTCAACCTCGGGCCCGCCTCTAGCTCGAAGTAGTCCACCACATGGCTCGGGTCTGGAATGTAGCATCGGAGTTGAGACACGTGGAAAATATCGTGCACTCCCTCCAAGCTAGCTGGAAGCGCTAGTCGATATGCCACCTCGCCAATACGCGTCATCACGTCGAAAGGCCCGCTGAATCTCGGACTGAACCTTCCGCCTCTGCCAAAACGAATGGTGCCTCTGGTCGGCGAGATTCTTCAGGAACACTCTGCTTCTAACTGCTAACTCCGGTGACCATCTGCTGTTGTCCGCCTAGTGCTTTTGTCGATCCATGACGCTCTAAGCCTTGAGTCCAAGTATACACAAGAAGTTTGGGATATCACGCTTTGACAAAGATCGAGGATCAAATAGTCACGAAGTGGAAGGAATTTCAATTACAACTCAGAGGAGCAAAATCATGAAGACACAATTATTAAGTACGATCAAAAATTGATATTTTAACACAGGTAGACTAGAACAAGATAGAAAATCATGGTCAGATAGACATGACTTAAGATCGAAGTTTAGACAACTCACAATGAAGTACAGAATCATAATCTGGTAATATACAATTTTGAGGAATTCAATGATCTAACGATAAAATGCTAGAAGAAAATTTTAGCAAGGGTTGATTGAGGAGACGTACACAATACTCAGGAGATACAGTATCAAATCAGGATGAACGTTGCAAGGGTTTGTGATTCTCGAAAACCAATAATTATATGAAAATGGAATATAGTTTCTATGGTATCCGGAAACATATAGATATTTGAAATCACTTTACTTAGAATCCCTGCCCCACCAGTGTATGTCTGGCTACAGTAAACTTTCGGTTCCATGACTTAAATAACAATATATTACCGAATAACATATCAACTTTATTCATTTTCAAACAATTATCGGCGAAGCAACTCAAGAGATCTAAATATGAAGAGTTTAGGACAAAGTCTCAATAATACCCTAAACCAATGAATGTCTGAAATCACTTCAACTTAAAGTACCTGCCTCGCCAGTGCGCTACTGGCTGCAGTGAACCTTCAGTCTCCATAATCCAGCTAATGGCTGCAGCGCGCAACTGTCATACCATAGTAAGTCATCGAATAGCCTCTCGACTTTATCCATAGGAGAATTTCAAGGAATCCAAATAAGTTTCAATAGTCCAAGTCACGAAAATGGTGAGGTTACCTGTCTGTTAGAATACAAGGGTTTATTAAGTACTATGAAGCAACACGGAATCAAATCAAGGGTAGTGAGTACAAAAAGGGCAACCAGGGAGATTTAAAATTTCAGACAGGGAGCGAAGTTTCAATTTATAACAGAATTTCAACTGATATCTGGAATGGTAACGAGATTCCGTATAGGGAACGTAATCCCGAATAACGAAGCCGCGAAGGTTGCATAGAAACAATGTATCAGATAGAAGGCAAAGTCTCGAAATAAGGACCAAAACTTTGTACATAATATATAACAAAATCTCGAACGACAACGAAGTCTCGAACAAAAGTTCAATAGAAAACAAATCTTAGTTAGGAAATCGACATCAACAAAGCCGCGAATAAAAAGTGAAATCTTGAACAGAATCTCGAACAGGAAGCAAGGTTACGAACAGTAATTTAGAAAACAAGGTATCAAATAGCGAACAAGAAATAGGTATCGAACCCTGATTATGAAACAAATAGAATTTCAATAGGAAACAAGGTCGAACAAGGTTGTGAACAGAAATAATTTCTTGAATAGAACAAGTCTCAAATAGTAAACAAAATCACATAGGAAACGAGCCAAAATTTCAAAATAGAAACGAAATCTGCAAATGAAATCTCAAATAGAAGCAAGATTCAAACAAGATTTTGAAAGGCATAAGTTTAATTAGGAATGTAATCCGAAGTTAAGTCTTAAATATCAACAGGGTCTGAATGGGGAACAAAATTCGAGTAGAACCAAATCTTGAATTAGGAAATGACGCCATAGGAAACAAGTTATCGAGCATGAAGAAAATCTCGAATAAGAGCAGAGTTATGAACAAGAATGGAACAAACTTTCCAAATACATCTCGAATAGCGACCAAGGTTTCAGAAAAGGAAATAAAATCTAATAAGCCTTAAATAGGAAACAAGGAGGTTTTTAAGAAACAAACTAGGTGCAAGAGGAATCGAAAGAAAAACTGGATTATGAATCCTAATCCATGGTTTTCTCCAACCATGCAAAGAGAGTCTTTTGTCTATCTTTAGTATTCTTCCGGGACTGGAATCTCTTCAACCTCTTCAACTGTCTAGGCGTAGGCTGATCCCTGCGGTAGTGCTCTATGTGGTTGTTGAATCTAGAGAGGCTAGTTCCCTTGCTGTAGTCCTGGTGCTCTTCGTATTCGCCCTTGGGCAGTGTAATCAATGGTCTCTGGCAATCCTTGACTTGATGGGCAGGCGATCTGTATTACAAGTATAGCCTCCGTCTTTTACGGCACTCCTCGAAGCGATGTCCTGGATGACGGCAGCAAGCGCAATTGGTCATTGTTTGAATCTCCTGCTGGGGCTGGAATACAGGGCTCTGACAAGAATATACGGTTGCTGGTGTGCTGGCTACTGAGATCTTGCTGCTCTTCGGCATAAGTCTTCATGTCTCTCCTGGGCTTCAGCTTCCCATCTTGTTGTATGTGCTACAAGCTGGATCTCCTGGTTGGCGATTTCAATCTTCGGAGGAGTCGGATCCTCACATGCTGAGATGATCTTCAGTGGCGGCTTCAGGTTCTCGATCTGCTCCTTGGTGCAAGATATGCGCTATGTGTCAAAAAGTCCAAGGATTCGAAGAAATCAGAAGTCATTCCTGGCTCGGAGTGTGTATCCACCAGTCTGACTTGGAAAATGATGGCATGATCTCTCTGGTGTCAAAGGACTCTTCAAACATTTTAGTCAACAACATACTACCCATGGGGATAGTAGGGCGATAGAAAGTAGTGGAGGCTTAAAATCTTCAAGTGTAGGTGGATCAACAGTTCTGGTGTCGCATGCCTTTTGAACTTCTGAAAAACAAAAAACTGTTAAAATAACCTAGACCTAAATACAACAAGTGTTTATAGAATATCAATATACCTGATATACCTGATATACCCTTATTTTTCGATTTTCCTATGCTGTGATCAAGTTTCCCTAGTGTAATCAAGTCCCCCAATAATACGCTAAGACCTAGGTACCATTAAGATAGACCTGCATGGGCCACCACTAAAAACATGTCACGACCCGCTCCCGAATAATCGGACACGAGTCGGACACGCCCAGCCTTTGTCGTTAGACACAACAAAGTAAGCTGTACCAATCTAGGGAAAACTAACAGATAAACATGAAAGTATACAATCACAGCATCTAAAACGTATCCCAGAATGATCACCATAATCCACAATTCTATGTATGTAAATGTATGAGTCATCAAGAATGAAATGTACATAAATCTAAAGACAATATCTAAGAGTAAAGCTAACAGTCTAAACCTGAAACATCAAGCTAAGTCATGACCCATCCTGCTCAGCTAAGATCCCGGGCTCTGGCCCATTTGGTAGAATGGTATCCTGCAAGCATACCTGCAACTTATCCAGTCAGGAGCGGATCAAAGTACAGTTCTAGGTAATGAAACATGAACATGAAATAGGTACAAGGGTACAAGAAATGAAATACAGGAATGAACAGGTAAATACATGAAAGTAGTACAGGAACTGAGTACAGGAGATATAGTACATGAATGTAAAGTACAGGAACATATAAAGTACAGGAAATATAATGTACAGGAATGAAACTATAATCCTGCAGTACCAGACATCATAAGTGCACAATATCGAAATACATCTAGTCCATGTGACCGGCTGGGGTGAGTACATGTACAGAAGTACATGAATAAAGTACGACTTAGGACCCGCGTGCACAATGCGAGGCCTAAGCTAGGTACAGGGATATAGTAACCGGGATTGGTCACATTGCTAGTGTATTTTCCCACCCGACACTAATAAGTACAAGAGCAAGAGTACAGAAATACAGGAGTACATGATGTCGTGCTATGACGTGTCACAAAAAAGGGTACAGGAATGTAAATGTACAAGACCGTAGAAAAGTACTTGCCTGGCTCTGAAAAGTACTGGTAATCAGGAACTGGATGTCTTCCTGTATTTATATTGGTACAAGTTGATTAATTTCTAATGCAATATTATACTCCATAAAATCCTGTTAACAATTAAAACTTAATTATTTGAAGACTGATTTTTTTTTATTATCTAGTCCAGGATCACAACTCTATCATCAAATCCTTGATATTGATATATTAACCAAGTCTAGTCTCAGGATCTAACAGTTCTCAACTAAACATAATATTTGAACCAATACATGGGACCCACCTACTATGTAGCAACCATAATGGAACCAGAATGAAACCCTACTATTCCCAGACCCGGTCCCAAACACCAATTTAGCATGTAACCCGAGGTCAACCAGAGGTTTGTGCTTTAACAGAACAACTCTTCCACCAAAATTTAAAATGACACAGAATCTCTTAATTCATAAAAGAAAATATCATCACAACTATTCCAATCTGAAAAAAGAAATACTCGAATTATACAACATACATAAGACTAATCACCTGCAAGCACTTATAGGATTTATACAACCCAACTAAATATAGCAGGTTATGCCAATACCACAACCCATTCTCAGCCGAACCTACTAATGGACATGTTGTCCTGCTCAGGTTGGATCAACCACAGAACCAAAGAAAATACAGAACAAAATTGTAATAAAAGTTTACAATCAAATTAAAACCAAATCATTCATCAAAAGAATCATCAATGCCGACCCAAACTCCAATTGATCACCAACACCTGAACCTGGCTACACAATCAGCTACTGGACACGCACGCGAACTCAGGCCTGACACGAACACATCCAGGATACGGACACGGCTACTCGATCACTGCCACGAACTGGTACACCCGATGCAATCACGAACAGTACAAGGTCTCGGACACGAACCACGCCAAAGGAAGCAGACAAGAAGACACGCACAAATGGTTTAAAGTCTCGGATACGATCCATCAGCAATTAGAAGGAGACATGAACGCTCGATTTAAACACGACACATGAAACAACACCAAAACACAGGATTACACTCCTAAAATTCCCAGCGAAATCTAAAAGAGTTTGGAATAGAAAATACCTGAAGATTGCTGTTGATAGCTATGAATACAACAGTCTAAACACAAGTACTCCTTTTCCGAAAATGGCCTGTATTAAGAACAACACAAAGAATTGCAAGAATAATTTAGTTTATTCTTCAAGGATTTGAAAGGGTCACACACTCAACAAATCGATTTAAACCATCACAATTGAATTTATCCGATCCAAAAATAATCAGAAGGAAGAAAAACTCACAGTATGAATAATCATCCAACACAGGACAAAATTAGATCCGAGCTAGCAACTCACCAGTAGAATGGATCAGGAAAGGAGCGGATCTCCAGTGCTCGAAATTCCCGGCCCGCTATAGTTCATGGGCTTAAGAGGTCCGGTCTGAGCCCGACCCGGCCCACTCAATTTTGCCGGGCCGGACCAGCCCGACCCACTTGACAGCTCTACCACAACTGACGGATGACAGTATGTCAATATAAATATAAATTTATATTTAATTGGTCAATTTGGGGGAAAAAATGAAAAGTATATAATAATGGTCCAACAAAAACGAACCATAAGTAGTCACAAACTAATTAATGCTCACAATATCTTGTTAATTTTAATGTTAATGTTAATGTTAAAATTAATATTAATGCTAATTAATGTTAATATTAATATTAATATTCATGTTAATTTGAAGTTAATATTAATTTTAGTATTAATTTTTATGTTAATGCTAATTTTAATTTAATGTTAATATTAATGTTAAAGTTAATATTAATGTTAATTCTAATATTAATGTTAATATTAATTATAATGTTAACTAGCTAAATCTGTAAACTTGGATACCTGTCTCGCCACATCAGCATTTGCTATAAATGAGTTAGTATCAAGCCAGCCGAGCAATTTCGATAGCGATTACACACAGAGTTGCAAATGTTAATGATATCAAACTATCATTTTCTAAACAAAATCCTAGTAGAAAATATAGCTGTCAATATGTTGGACCACCGAGACCAAAAAAGAGAGGGCTGGGATATGATGAGATAGTAAAACTTTGATACAGCCTCTGTATGACATGTGGCATGTGGACTCTCCTTATATATTTATGTTTACACGTTTTACAAGTACTTGTCATACAAATGTTATATCAAAATTTTGATACAACCTTCTGTATTTAAGTTTAACTTTGATACCTCCTTCTATATTTAAGTTTTCTGCTATCGAAGTCCACTAGATTTACTCGCCGATGCGAATAACAAACTGACATGCCTTTATCGGTCTTTTTGTCATTGGCCATATGACTTTTATGTCTGGGCTATTAATGTTTGATACATATCTATCACCATTTCTTTCTTTTCAAGAATTTTATTATCAGTAAATACTAGGGCTGTGCACAATTAAGTCAAACCGATCAAATCGAACCAAGCCAAACCGAACCGATTTGTTTTAAACCGAACCGATGGTTCGGTTGGTTTGGTTCGGCTTCAATTTTTTCAAAACCGACCGGTTCGGTTTGGTTCCCGATTTGGTTATGTCAAAAACTGTCTAAACCGAACCGAACCGAACCAAATTCTTGTATAATTAGGGTTGGCCGGTTGGGTATGGGTTCATTAGGTTGTATTATACATGTTTGGTTCATTTATTCACATCACAGCCATTTATCAAGTTAAAGTTGAAAAAGCTCTCCCTCTCTTTCTCTCTCTCTACTTTCAAAGAGGAGTGCTGGCGGCTCATATTCTTTTCTAATTGCTCATGTGCACATGAAAGGGGCTTTTGGTTGAATGTATATAATTTTTTATGTATAATTGGCATTTTTCTCTACCTGTAAAGTGCAAGTTGAATTGAAGCTGCTGAATTGTATTTACTGTTGCAAAGTGGAAGTTGACTGAGGTTTCACAAAAGAAAAAAAAGTACAGTTCATTTTTTATGTGATCAAAACCGACCAAGTCGAACCGATCCAAACCGAACCAAGTCGGTCGGTTTTTAAAACCGAACCGACCATTTGGTTGGTTTGGTTCGGTTTTGTTTATTTTTAAAGCGATTAACTTCGGTTCGACTTCGATTGGGACTAAATAGGTTGACCACCGACCTATGCACACCCCTAGTAAATACTTCATGGTTATCTGAGAGAATTAACATTTGTAGAAACCAAATAAATTAACAGTGAACAAACAATTCTCCTTTTCATTGTCCAGTTGAGAAACCGATGTCCTGGCCATTTGGATGATAACAAACGCTACAGTAATCATATTGATCCAACATTTATTGTATCAAATTACATAATTTAAATCAAACCAAATATTAAAAAAAATGTTGTTATTGACACTCCTAAAATGTTATCCCGCACTCCCTTTTAATTTTCTATAATTTTAATTCTAAATATATCCATACATTAAATATGACATTAATTTGAGCATACATGGACAGAGGAGTGCGGGATGACATTTTCGGAGTGTCAATAATGTTACTAGAAATTGCCGAGAAACCAAATTTCGGGATTGGTTTGTATGAAAAATTCACCCGCATGATGAGTTTTATGAAATGCCCAGAATTATATATTTCCACGTTATATTTTCCAAGATTCCCTTTAGATGCTTTGTATTTACAAAATTGTTATCTTTGTAATACTATAACTATCCTTCGCACAAACTCAGATTTCGATTGCGATTTTCATCTTCTTCTTCTTCTTCTTCTTCACGAGAGATCTGAATTACATTCCTCTCATCTTCAGCAGAGATCGTAAAGATCGTTCATACTTCACCGTGCTTTACTTCAGTCGAACTCCGATCATCGCTCATCATCATCATCGTGGAGAGATTTGAAGTTTTCCGGCGATTAGGTCAATTATGGAGAGAAGATCTTATTCTTCTTTTCCATAAGAGTTAGCATCGTTTGAAAGAAGAACGAAACTCTTGAATTTTTGTTCCTTATAAATTTTTTTCCACAAAAACAAAAACAAAAAAATTAGGTTTTAGGTTTCTGTCGACTTTTCTCCATTATTCTCCGTGATTTTAACACGGAGAATGACCATTCTTCGTGTTAAAATGACGGAGAATGGCCATTCTCCGTGTTAAAATCACGGAGAATGACCATTCTTCATGCAAAAAAACCACGGAGAATGGCCTTATCCATGTCAAAATGATGGAGAATGGCCATTCTCCGTGTCAAAATGACGGAGAATGACCATTCTCCATGCTAAAACCACGAAGAATGACCATTCTTCGTGCTAAAACCACGAAGAATGGCCATTCTTCGTGTCAAAATGACGGGAGAATGACCATTCTCCGTGTTAAAAAGACGGAGAATGGTCATTCTCCGTGCTAAAACCACAGAGGAATGACCATTCTCCGTGCTAAAACCACGAAGAATGGCCTAACCATGTCAACATAATGGAGAATAGTCATTCTCCGTATCAAAATGACAGAGAAATGGGCATTCTCCGTGTTTAAAATGATGAAGAATGGTCATTCTCCATATTAAAACCATGGAGAATGGTCATTCTCCGTGCTAAAACCACGGAGAATGGCACGGAGAATGACCATTCTCCATGTTAAAACACTACCAGAATAGGTCATATTAGCGACGCTAGAAAACGTCGCTAAAATGACAAAAAGCGTCGCTAATCGTATTTACCGACGTTTTTAGCGACGTTTTTTTGTGGTCGCGGAAAGCCATGTCGCTGACAGGCAAAACGTCGATAATCGTCGCCATTACCGAGCTTACCGACTCTAAATAAACGTCGCTAATCACCGACGTTCACCGACAACACGTCGGTAAAATGGCGACGTCTTTCTGATGTTGGTTTACGTCGGTGAATTTAGCGACGTATGCTACTTTTTACCGATGTTTACCGACTCTGTAGAAGAGGAAAACTGGGTCGGTAAACGTCGCTATATCTGGTAATTTAGCGACGTTTACTGACGTTTAGCGACGCAGGTAGACGTCGGTAAACGTTGCTAAAATACAAAAAAATAAAAATAAATAAATAACAGAATGTCCACAGAATAACATTTTCTTCCTGCAGTTTAATAAATAACAATAAATACACAGAAGCATATTTTCATCCTGGGTTCGTCGACCCCTTCGGTGGAACACTCAACACCGCTACATCACAATATACATATGTATCAACACAAACAAGAGAAAGTCCAAAAGAGTAAAATATCCAAAGACGGTAATCGTCGATCCAAATATACAACCAATATCCACATGAATCAACAACCAATAATGAAAGTCTACACAAACAAATAATCCACAACCAATAATAAAAGTCTACACAAACAAATAATCCACCACCAATACTGAAACAACATAAACAAACACTAAAAAATCAGTCCTAACTCGGACTACTGCGGATCTGGAGGAGGGGCACCGCCGCGCCTCAAGGATAGGAACATCTCGTACTCCTCCCGTGAAATCGTCACTGATGCAGAAGGTAGTGACGTCGGTGGAGTCAGAGGTACTGACGCCGGTGGAGTCGACGACGATGAAGGCGCACCCGGAGGACAATAACGCTCCAACGCTGCTAGTCGTTGGTGGTAGGAATCCATGGTAAAAAACGGCCTCGTACTGCTGTCAACCATCGAATCCTGCTTAAACGTCAGCCTCTCGCCCATGGACAGTTGTGATGCCTGCAGATCCGTCACGCTGTGCTCTGTCGACGCTCTAAGATCAGTGACGCCCTGCTCTATCCTCTCAGTCACATGCCTAAGCTCCATAATGCTGCGGTCGAGCGTATCCAATCGTACTATGAGCGCAGCATCGTCCGTCTGGTACTGCTTCTGGATCTGTCATAGCAGCTCATCACGGACAGACTCCACCATCTGCTGGACTCGGGCGGACTCATGGGAGGGCTGTGGGCCATGTACAATAGCATGAGAGGCCCTAGAGGACTGTGACGCAACTAGGACGCCATAGGATCCCGTACCGTAGTACGTACCCCTCTGGAGACCACCAGCAGCGGTCACCCACAGCTCATCCTCCGATGGAGCTGGAGCGGGCTACGAAAAAGTACCGGCCTCTTCCGCAGCATGTGCACTAGCAGCCGCCCGCTCCTTAAGCCGTTCAAACTCAGCCTAGAAAGTATGGATACTCTATAACTTCTAATGTCTAATGTACTTATTATTACTAACTAACAGAAATATCTATTTGCATGCATATTTACTAAGTTATATCAAAACTAACACGAAGTATTAAAATTAATAAATAGAATTGTAATACTTACATAGACCTGCTCCGCCCTCTGGTCAATAAGCTTCCCGCCCTTCCGATGTGTGGCCAGGAAGACAGTCACCATATTGGCGTCATCATCCCTCCTTACCTGTAATTAAATATATCACCTTTTACTAATTTATCGGAGTTTGCATTAAAATAATTTTTCTGAAATAAAAAAAATATACCAAACGACGGAAACGAAATCGACCCACCGCACCACTTTGACCTCTGCTTCCTAGCCGCCTTGGCCTTTTCAGACTTTTTCTTGTACCTTGGCTCGTCGAATCGAGCCTTTATCGTAGTCCACTGCTCAGGGGTGGTCCAACCTTGGATCGGCTTTCCGGCACGATCACGAGTCTTCTGATCATTAATAGCGTCGCGGATCAGCTTAGCAACGACGGCAGGAAACATCCCCTCGATCATCTGGGCTCGGTGCGGTGGATAGAAAAACATAACCTAGAAGAGTGCAAACCAAATATTATCAGTTATATATAATATGCAAAAATTATATGATTCATGTTAAAAGAAAATATATTTTAACCTTGAAGCGCGCAAACCAGTAGACCTTCCTCTCGTCCGGAGCATCAGAGTAGTTTATCCAATGACCACCATAATTAGTCCTCAAAAGTGGCCTAGGCGTCTCTGTACCGACGGGGGACGATATCTATACAGACATATTATATTCATGAGAAAAGTTCATTTATGATAAACACAGAAAAAAAATGATAAACCAAAACACTTACTTTGTACCGTCGGCCCAGATCTCCGTCCCCGTCTCCTCCGGAGGTGCGCATGCATCATCTGCCTGATATTGGTCGGTCGTCGGCTCAGCCTCCTCCATCTGCTCATCTGTCTCCATCGTCGTATTAGCAGGAGGAACGCTAAACGACGGAGCAGTCTCAGGCCTGGAACTACTCATCCCAGGAGATATGCCACGTAGCATCATGGCAGGCAGAGGTACTGTCCGATACACAGGAGTACTGGGCGACGAGGATCCAGAGTCGGTACCAATAGGAGGTTCCGAAGGAGTACCCTATCCTCTGCCAGTAGTAACCCGTACCCCATGTCAGGACACGTGGAACGATCTGCGATGACCTGTCATACCTGATAACAATATATGATGAGATACAAGAAATAATAGTGCATTAGAAATATAAAAGTAAAATAACGACAAGATAATAACCAAGACAACATATGATGATACATTTTACAAGAAACATCTAAGTCCAGATAGTATATTCTACAAGAAACATCTAAGTTCATATAGTACATTCTATAAGAAACATCTAAGTCTAAATAGTGCATTCTAAAAGAAACATCTAAAAAATGAAAGTACATCTCTCACAATCATCTTCAGAATATTCATCTTGTTCATTTTCCTCGACCTCATCTTCCTCTTCTTCCTCCTCCTCATCTTTAGTTTCATCTTCGACTTCGTCGGCTTCGCCTTCCTCTTCGGATAATTCTACATCTTCTACAATAGTCGTGTAATACATAACTTCCGTGGAGTCCATATCAACAATATTGGTTACAAGAGGTAGCTCGTCCTCCTGATAAGCTTTTTCGTCAACATCAAAAGTATCTCTAGCTTTAGTCTTGCATACTGCCCACCAGTCAGACTTCGTTGCTCCCTATCTCTGATAAGCTGTGAAGTACACGAGCTGAGCCTGAGTTGATAGGACAAATGGTTCGTAGCCTTGATATCTACGCTTGTAATTTATATCCACAAGACCATGCTTGTCAATTTTCTAACCTTGATTTTCAATCGGATCGAACCATTAATCACACTTGAACAACATGATCTTTGCTGGTTCTCTGCCATAATTATATGTCAACTCCACAATCTCTCGCAAGATGCCAAAGAAATCATTTCCTGGATCGACGTCTTTGTAGTTCGAAGATTTGATACACAAACAACTGTTTTTCGTGGGATCAAGATCCAGGAAGATGTCTCTGATCGGAGCATTTGTCGACTTGAACCTAAAGCCACTGACACAGTAATTTGGCCATATTTTAACAAAAGTAATTGGACCCTTGGCAAGAGTTCTAATTAATTCAATCTCTGGTGAAATTAGACGATCGACCTGAATACCAAAGAAGAGATAGTAAGTTTTTTATTGCGCAGTTGCATTAGAAGAGGCCAGTAATTATCGAGTTGCTTATATTCGCTCAACCAAAAAGAAAAATGACGTCTTATTTCTTGTTCTAATGCTTCGTCTGTTAGGTAGGGTCTAACCAACCTCAACTCATCATATATGTGCTGAAAAACAACGAAGCAACCGCCGATTAGTACAATAATATTAACTTATACTATTACATTGAGATGACGTAAACTCATCATTAATTACTTACCCCTCTAGCTTCTCCACTTCATCCTCATCGTAATTGAGTAATATATACAACTGAGCAGCCCTTAGCTCTTCGTCATTCAAATATCTCTTCTTCATTTTTCCCGAAGGCTTTCCGGACGCATTGAATACTTTCAGTATTCCATCATTAGATTCTTGATATGATCCGTCATCAATTCTCGGAGCCCTCGCTCTATTCGTAGCAACATAAGGTTTGAAACACGTCGAGCAGAAGTTTGTAATCTCCTCGAGAATATAGGCTTCACAAATAGAACCCTCGACCCGAGCCTTATTTTTCACCTTTGTGAAACCCAGTTTTGAAATGTGTATTATTATTATTATTAGTATTATAATTATTATTATTGTTATTTATGAGCTTGGAAATTAATTTTAAAATTTACAATGGTTTTTGTTTGGCTGACCCAAGCCCGAACCCGATTTCCGAAACCCTGACCCGGTCTTAGTCCATTCTCTTGAAATTCTGATTTTCTTTAAAAAAAAATTACCTTTTTGGCTGGCCCATGTTGGGCCAGCATAACCCTCCCACGTTCTCCCTCCTTACTCCTCTCCCCTTCTTTCACTCTCACACACCCTCAGCAACTCATTTTCTTCTCCTTTTTAGCAACCTCCACCACCACCTTTAAACCACTCTTCCATTTTTCCCCCAACTACTCATCCCCACTCTAGTTCTCCTCCTCTCTCCTTCAAGCTTCTCCCAAGCGGCCCCGAACCCCCGGCGCTTCTCCGCCGTCCGAGCACGCCCCAACCCCCGCTCGGCCGGCCGCCCCGTGCGCACCCCGCGCCCCGTCGACGCCGCCAGACCCCGACCCGACCCCGGCACCTTCTGCCGCAGGCGCGCGGCGCTTCTCCGACCAACCCGAGGCCGTCCCGCTTCATCCGGCCAGATCCTGCCACGATCCGCCCGTCCGCGAGTCCTCTGGTCGGTCGGGTCCGACCGCCCTCGACCGGCACGGGTTCCCGGAGGTCAGACCCTCCGTCTGGCCCTTTTCGGCTCCTCCGCGACAGCCAGACCCGCAGCCCCGACCGTGCCCTAGCTGTTCCGCCTCCTCGCGGACCCTCGCCAGCTCGATGTTTCGTTGTCCGACCTGTTCCTGGCCGCAGCCCGCTGTTTCTGCTTCTCGGGGTCCGTCGGCTCCCTGACCTGCTGTCCGCATGTTTTTCGTATGCCGATCCTGCTGTCCGAGTTTCCCCGTACGTTCGTATCGCTGTCCGCACTCTCAGTACTGTCCCGAACCGATCCACATGAATTATTATTTCTTAATTTTGCATCTGAGAGCTCTAGCCGAGCAACCTGAGGTATAACCCCTGTCCCGTCCATTTTCTTTGCAGTCTATGATGAGAAATGGTCCCCGATTCCCCTTGGGAATTCGGTTTTAGCGACGTCGTATTTTTTTGGAACCTTCGAAAAGGTTCTGTGGATTATTTTGAATGTCCGAAATATTCGGAAATTGGTTTTTGGTATGTTTTAGCTTTCCGGATTTTTCCGGTAGCGTTCTGTGATTTTTGGGTTAGAATCGGACTTCCGAAAATTATTCGGGTCGTTTCGATTATTCTGTGGATTGGTTGTGGATTATTATATATATACATATTTGGGTTTCCCTGGTTTGGGATTTGCAGGAAAGTATCGGCGCTATTTCCCAGTTTTTGGGTTGACCAAAAACAGAGAAGATGCTGCCGTATTTTTTCGTAAATTCTAGATTATTTTAAAAATGAATTTAAAATGGATTTCAGATTTTTTTTTGATATTTGGTTTTGGGCGACGACCGTATCGGTCAATGGGTCCGGCTAAGTGCAAACGAAACCGGCTTCGCCCGGACGTTGAGGCATTAGCCCAGTTGAGGATTGGACCATATCTGAGACTCTATATTTATCCTTATTTTTACTATTTAATTTTGTTCATATTTTAAGTTTAGGACTAACGGCAGTTTTGTCATATTTTAATTTATGTAAATAAATTGTAATGGGCATAAGCCCCGCTAGCTGTGGTCTGTAAATGTAATTGGTAGCGTAGATTTTTGTTATTTCTGGTTTTGCGAGTTTTTGTATTATACGAGAAAATTGAATAAAAAGTATTTTCGTATAAAAAATAATTAAGATTTTCACCTAAAATTGACAAGTTTTTATTTAATTAAAAATTATGTATTTCTCACTAAGTAAGAAATTTGCTTTATATTTATAAGTTATGAAAATACCAAGTTTTAATAATTAATCTGGTATCGACGAAGTTTTCCAAATTCAAAACATAAAATGATCTTTTTCCCTCATATTAAATCAACGCACAAATAATCGGGTTTTCGTGTTTTGTTAATTAAAAGAATTAAAATTGGATTAGGACACAAATAAGATTTCAACTAGCGTAGCTAGATTGGTAAATCTGAAATCTGAGTCAAATTCTCAATTGTAGAGTTTCGAGGATTGTACTAGCATCACCCCGGAATCAACAAACGAATCCAGTCAATAAAACAAAGGCAAGTACATTTTGTGTTAGTTTACAATTATTTAGTAATTGTTTTATTGTAAGTTTAAACCACGATACAACACGGAACTCTCTTTGAGAGCATTGACTGTAACTACTGTAACTATTGGGGACTGGGGGAGTAGTGTAATGAGTATGACCACATCCAAACTACTGTAACTACTGTAACTATTAGCTTATCCCTCATACACACGGGGATAAGCTGTAACTGAACTGTAACAAACCCAAGCCGGTCATATTTCATTACCTATTCACATCACAGAACTGTAACTGTTTTAAAACTGTAACTGCTTAAATTGTCGGTTTCAAAATTGTTTAAAAGTGCATGATTCTATTATTATTTCAATTGTCAAATTAGCATAAATTGTACTTTGCTCCCTCCTGACTGGAGACCCAACATTTTAGGTATCACTGATGAGGCTTTGTTCCACGATATTTCCCGAGGTCCCAACTAGAGGACGATGATCTCGAGACTGATGAGCTGGTTGCCTAGATTTTTCTTCTTCTTTTATAATTCATGATGTTTGTGAAAATAATGTATCTCAGATGTATCTTTCATTTTATTGTAAAAAGTTTTAAACTATTCGAATTATTAAAGTTATGGCAATTAGACTGTGTTGTTTTATTTACCTGCATGAGTGATACAGCTTACTGCCGCCGTCTCAACAACGGTGCAGGCTGGGCATGATCCGATTCGACCCAAGTAATTGGGACCGGGTTGTGACATGTTTTTAGTGGTGGCCCATGCAGGTCTGAACAACAACTTAGGAAAACATGTTTAGAAACAATTAGAACACTAGAACATCAATTTGTCACAACATAGGACCGAAATATATATAAATAAATTTTTGTTTGATTATAGACTGGTAGGATGCCTTGCTTATGTTTGCATCCTAAACCTTCCAGAGAATGACCATTGACAAGACCAATCCTGCTGACGATGAGGTGTCATCTCCGGATCATACCCCATCTCCTCAACCAAGTCCAGGGTTTATTCCCTCGCAGCTGATTGACCGTCCCCATAATGCATCCAGTAAAGTTTTCACTACACTGGCGATTCCTACCTCTTCTCAAACTGAGTTGTATTTCCTTGGGGAAGTACCCATTCCTGTTGCTCCACCAGTACCAGCAAACACCTCCCAAATGGTTGCTCTATTTCAAGTAATCATGGAGTCCCAGAAAGCTCAAGATGAAGCCCAGCAGGAACAGATGAATATCACGAGAGAAGACATGAACGTCAATGATGTAGCCTTAGCTATCTTAAACCAAGTTGGAGCAAAACCTCACCCTAGGAGGGGTACCCCTGAAATCTAGAAGACATTTTGAGCCCTATCCGGCAGTTATATCGTAACAAGCTATTGGTTTGTGACTACTGTAAAAGGCCTGGTCACCAAGCCAATATTTGTCGTAAGAGATTGGAGAAATGTTTGGTATGTGGATCTGCTGAACATCGGTAAAGGATTGTCCCTTATCTTTCCATCATACCAGAATACCTATCCCAGCAACACCTGTTAGGCCACAACCTAGGGACTCTCTTCCTATCCAGCAGACCCTGCCTCCTACAATAAGGCATGATGCATACTCGAGGTTCATAGAAGATGAAACAGTTGGAGACTGCTCATGCAAGATCCAGAACCATGAAGAATAGTACCTAGGACTGCTGAATAGCATTATCTATTTATTTGGAAGTTGTATCAGGATGTCCTTAGATCAATCATAAGAGTTTTTGCTGTAATTCTCCACATGAATAAAATTCTTAGTTACAACTTTATGACAGATGTTTTTCCTGATAGTCTTCCCGGATTATCCCAAATCTAGACATAGGATTCACCATTGACCTAGTCCCCGGCTCTTTCCCTATTTCTAAAGGATGTTACAGAGTCAACCCGAAGGAGGCCAAGAAGATGAAGGACCAGATCAATGAAGGCTCTAGGATTTATTCAGGATGGAACTTCACCTTAGGGAACACCTATCTTGTTTGTGCCCAAGAAGGATGGAACAACGGATGTGCATCGATTACCAGACACTAAAGAACAAGTACCCTCTGCCCGGATCGAGGATCTGTTTGATCTGTTTGTGTGGAGTTAGGGTGTTTCGAAGTTTGACTTAAGATCTGACTACCATCAAATCAAAGTCAAGAAGGAGGACATTTCCAAGACGGCGTTCAAACACCAAGTATGGGTAGTTTTCTTTGGTCATGACGTTGGACTGACAAATGCTCCTACTGTGTTCATGAATCTCATGAACAGAGTTTTTCATGAGTATTTGAATCAGTTTATCTTCTCCATAGACATTCTGATATATTCGGAGACTAAAGAAGAGCATGAAGAACATCTGAAAAAAGTTCTGGAAACTTTGAAGAAAAAAAGTTTTATGGTAAGTTATCTGAACGTGGATTTTTTTTGACAAGGTGGATTTTTGGCCATGTTGTCAAGAGAAAATTTCGATGGAAGATAGCTGCTGTTGAAAAGTGGTATACCCCAAGTTCAATTTGGAAGTTTCTTGAACTTGGCTGGCTACTATCAGAAGTTCGTGAAGGATTTTGCCAAGATTGCTGAGCCGATGACGAAGCTCACTTGGAAGAATGAAGAGTTCATCTAGACGAAAGATTGCCATGCGGCATTGAGGAGCTGAAGAAGAGACTTACCACTACACCAATCCTTGCGCTACCCGTAGGAACCGGTGGTTTCTCAATTTACAGTAATGTCTCTGGAAAAGGACTGGGTTGCGTTCTTCAACAACATGGGAAAGTAATTGCTTACACATCTAGGCAACTACAGACTCATGAGAAGAATTATCCCACACCTAATTTGGAATTTGCTGCAATTATCTTTACTTTGAAGCTATGGAAGCATGATTTTTATAGAAAGGGAGTGAAAATATACAGACTACAAAAGTCTGAAATATGTCTTCACTCAGAAAGAGCTGAATGTTAGACAAAGAAGATGGCTGAAGCTGATGAAGGATTTCAACATCGACCCGCTATACCACCCGGGTAGGGCTAATGTGATCGCTGATACACTTAGTCGATATCCAGTGGCGATGTTCTTAACCAAGGAGTGGCACCTACTAGAAGACGTCGAGAAGCTTGGACTAGAGGTTATACTACCTGGAGATAGAAGACGGAGCTGGATGCTGATTCAGTATTGATGAAGTTCGAGGCTGATGGACAAAATCAAGAGGACGTAGTTTCAAAATGAGGCACTTTGCAGGCTTAGAGATCAAGTGTTGGCAGGAACACTTGAGGGTTTCTAAATTGATCAGCAGTGGAACTCTGAAAAATGGTACGAGACTTTGCGTATTGGCTGACAAACGGAGGAACGAGTTGATGAAAAGTGCACCAGTCGCAGTATTCCATATATTCAGGAGCTAATAAGATGTATCGGAATATCCTCTATTGATTGGTGCTATGGAATGAAGAAGGACAATTCCAGGTATAGGATTAGATGTGAATTTGTCAACATGAGGAATTTAGCAAGAGAACAACAAGTTTGTTGCAGCCGCTGGACAATTCGGAGTGGAAGTAGAAGCATATAACAATGAACTTTGAGTAAGGATTGCCTTGTTCCCAAGGAGGGAAGGATGCCATTTGGGTTATAGTGGACCAACTGACGAAGTCAGCTCACTTTATCCCCTTCAAGGTTAGTTTATTCACCGAGAAGTTGGCAGCATTGTACGAGAGGCACCCCTACCGGATTTATGGAGCACAAACCGGCGGACAATCAAAAAAGATAATCCAGACGCTTGAGATATGTTAGATCTTGTGTTTTGGAAATTGGAGGGTCTTGGAGAAGATCATTTAAAATTGGTAGTTTTCTTACAACAACTACCAAGTTAGCATCGTCAATCAGTGGAGTTTGAAGAAGGAGATAGCGTCTTTTGTGAAGATTTTCTCCTACCAGAGGAACGATCAGTGTTAGCAGAGCAGGAAAGTTGAGCCAGGTACATCAGGCCATTTGAAGTTTTGAGACGAGTTGGAAGTAGCGTACCTGTCAGCTCTATCAGCTAATCTTGAGAGTGTGCAACGTCTTCTACGTATCACAGCTCAGACGCTACATTCCGGATCCGAGTCCCATATTGGGTAATTCAGAGCTGAAGATTGGACTCAACCTTTCAGTGCAAGAGAAACCAGTTGCAAGCGTAGTCAGAGGTGAGAAGAAGATCAGAATTTGAGCCATCACTTAAACTCCTACTTCTTATCTTTTCGTTCTAAACTTGACTGATGCTGCTAAGTCAGCCTAGTTTTGCAAGCTATCGCTTTATCAAGCTTGATCATGACAGTATTTTATTGGGTGCACCCACTAATATATTGTCTAATCAGGACCGGTGCATGATGGTCTGATCAACCTCGTGTACTTTGGTTCGCTTTTGTTTTTCTCTACATGGATGATATCATAAACCGTCTCATCCACGACTGCCTTGAAAATTCTTATTGTTGGACCTGAGTTACGGGCGCAGTACCGTGTCTGTTTGATTTTTCCTACCCTACCTTTTTAAATTTCGAGGACAAAATTTTCTAAGAAGGAAGATTGTGAAACCCAGTTTTGAAATGTGTATTATTATTATTAGTATTATAATTTATTATTATTTGTTATTTATGAGCTTGGAAATTAATTTCAAAATTTACAATGGTTTTTGTTTTGCTGACCCAGCCCGAACCCGATTTCCGAAACCCAGACCCGGTCTTAGTCTATTCTCTTAAAATTCTGATTTTCTTCAAAAAAAAAATACCTTTTTGGCTGGCCCACGTTGGGCCAGCATAACCCTTCCACGTTCTCCTATTCTCCTTACTCCTCTCCCCTTCTTTCACTCTCACATACCCTCAGCAACTCATTTTGTTCTCCTTTTTAGCAACCTCCACCACCACCTTTAAACCACTCTTCCATTTTTCCCCCAACTACTCATCCCCACTCTAGTTCTCCCCCCTCTCCCTCAAGCTCCTCCCAAGCGGCCCCGAACCCCCGGCGCTTCTCCGCCGTCCGAGCACGCCCCAACCCCCGCTCGGCCGGCCGCCCCCGCGCGCACCTCCCGTGCGCTCCGCCGACGCCGCCAAACCCCGACCCGACCCCCGATACCTCATGCCGCAGGTGTGCAGCACTTCTCCGCCCCCCGAGGCCGCCCCGCATCATCCGGCCAGATCCTGGCACGATCCGCCCGGCCCTGAGCCCTCTGGTCGGTCGGGTCCGACCGCCCTCGATCGGCACGGCTTTCCGGAGGTCAGACCCTCCGTCTGGCCCTCTCCGGGTCCTCCACGACCGCCAGCCAGACCCGCAGCCCCGACCGTGCCCTAGCTGTTCCGCCTCCTCGCGGACCCTCTCCAGCCCGATGTTTCGTTGTCCGGCCTGTTCCTGGCCGCAGCCCGCTGTTTCCCCTTCTCGGGGTCCGTCGGCTCCCTGACCTGCTGTCCGCATGTTTTCCGTATGCCGATCCTGCTGTCCGAGTTTCCCGTACGTTCGCAGCGCTGTCCGCACTCTCAGTGCTGTCCCGAACCGATCCCGTGAATTATTATTTCTTAATTTTGCATCTGAGAGCTCTAGCCGAGCAACCTGAGGTATAACCCCTGTCCCGTCCATTTTCTTTGCAGTCTATGATGAGAAATGGTCCCCGATTCCCCTTGGAAATTCGGTTTTAGCGACGTCGTATTTTTCCGGAACCTTCGAAAGGTTCTGTGGATTATTTTGAATTTCCGAAATATTTCGGAAATTGGTTTTTGGTATGTTTTAGCTTTCCGGATTTTTCCGATAGCGTTCTGTGATTTTTGGGTTGGAATCGGACTTCCGAAAATTATTCGGGTCGTTCCGATTATTCTGTGGATTGGTTGTGGATTATTATATATATATACATATTTGGGTTTCCCTGGTTTGGGATTTGCAGAAAGATATCGGCGCTATTTCCCAGTTTTTGGGTTGACCAAAAACAGATGAGATGTTGCCGAATTTTTTCGTAAATTCTAGATTATTTTAAAAATGAATTTAAAATGGATTTCGGAATTTTTTTGATATTTGGTTTTGGGCGACGACTATATCGGTTAATGGGCCCGCTAAGTGCAAACGAAACCGGCTTCGTCCGGACGTTGAGGCATTAGCCCAGTTGAGGATTGGACCATATCTGAGACTCTATATTTATCCTTATTTTTACTATTTAATTTTGTTCATATTTTATTCATATTTAAGTTTAGGACTAACGGCAGTTTTGTCTTATTTCAATTTATGTAATAAATTATAATGGGTATAAGCCCAGCTGGCTATGGTCTGTAACTGTAATTGGTAGCATATATTTTAGTTATTTCTGGTTTTACGAGTTTTTGTATTATACGAGAAAATTGAATAAAAAGTATTTTCGTATAAAAAATAATTAAGATTTTCTCACCTAAAATTGACAAGTTTTTATTTAATTAAAAATCATGTATTTCTCACTAAGTAAGAAATTAGCTTTATATTATAAGTTATGAAAATACCAAGTTTTAATAATTAATCTGGTATCGACGAAGTTTTCCGAATTCAAAACATAAAATGATCTTTTTCCCTCGTATTAAATCAACGCACAAATAATCGTGTTTTCGTGTTTTGTTAATTAAAAGAATTAAAATTGGATTAGGACACAAATAGAGATTTCAACTAGCGTAGCTAGATTGGTAAATCTGGAATCTGAGTCAAATTCTCAATTGTAGGATTTCGAGGACTGTACTAGCATCACCCCGGAATCAACAAACGAATCCAGTCAATAAAACAAAGGCAAGTACATTTTGTGTTAGTTTACAATTATTTAGTAATTGTTTTATTGTAAGTTTAAACCACGATACAACACGGAACTCTCTTTGAGAGCATTGACTGTAACTACTGTAACTATTGGGGACTGGGGAGTAGTGTAATGAGTATGACCACATCCAAACTACCGTAACTACTGTAACTATTAGCTTACCCCTCATACACACGGGGATAAGTTGTAACTGAACTGTAACAAACCCAAGCCGGTCATATTTTATTACCTATTCACATCACAGAACTGTAACTGTTTTAAAACTGTAACTGCTTAAATTGTTGGTTTCAAAATCGTTTAAAAGTGCATGATTCTATTATTATTTCAATTATCAAATTAGCATAAATTGTACTTTGCTCCCTCCTGACTGGAGACCCAACATTTTAGGTATCACTGATGAGGCTTTGTTCCGCGATATTTCCCGAGGTCCCAACTAGAGGACGATGATCTCGAGACTGATGAGCTGGTTGCCTAGATTTTTCTTCTTCTTTTATAATTTATGATGTTTGTGAAAATAATGTATCTCAGATGTATCTTTCATTTTATTGTAAAAAGTTTTAAACTATTCGAATTATTAAAGTTGTGGCAATTAGACTGTGTTGTTTTATTTACCTGCATGAGTGATACAGCTTACTGCCGCCGTCTCAATAACGGTGCAGGCTAGGCATGATCCGATTCGACCCAAGTAATTGGGACCGGGTCGTGACAACCTTCCTCTTTAGGTGGTTCAAATACCGCTCAAACGGGTACATCTACAGATAACCGACGGGCCCACCAACACGTGCCTCGTAGGAAAGATGAATTGGCAAATGCTCCATGGAGTCAAAGAATCCAGAAGGAAATACCTTCTCGAGCTTGCACAGTGTTACCGTAATATCGTTCTCCTGCTTTTCTAGACGATCGACGAGCAACTTAGTATAACAAAGATCTCTGAAGAATATGCTAAGCTCGGTCAATGGATCCCAAACAACCTGGGGTAAGAATTCTCGAAATGCAATCGAAATTAACCTCTCCATGAATACGTGACAATCATGGCTCTTCATACCTGTCAGTTTGTTCTCCTTGAGGTCGACGCATCTTCAAGTTCGAAACATATCCGTCTGGAAATTTTAGACCTTGAATCCACCTACAAAGTCTGACTTTATCCTCCTTATCCAGTAAGAAAATTGTCTTAGGCTGCTTCAACTTCCCATTCCCCTCCTCTATCAAATGCAATGCAAGACGTCTACATATTTCTTCCAAGTCCAATCTAGCCTTTGGATTGTCTTTTGTCTTCCCCTTTTACGTCCATTACAGTATTAATTATTGTCAAACACATTCTTCTCGATATGCATGACATCAAGGTTAGTCTAATCAGTTTGATGCTCCAATATGACAGATCCCAGAATATACTCCTCCTCGTCCAGTTATGAGTGCGACCAAATCCGTCACACTTGTAGCCCGTAGCATGCTTTTCAATAGCCCTTGGAAAATCTTTTACCTCTTTCCATATCGTGTATCCGGACCACCTTGGCGGGAGATTAGCCTTCTCCACAATGCCAGCACGAAAAGTATTCATGTTCCTCCGGTACGGATGATCCTTCGGCAGGAATTGTCGATGACAATCGAAGAAGCACGGTTTGCCTCCGTGTTTCAAACGGAAAGCCTTAGTACGGTCCATGCAATACGGACATGAAAGACGACCATGCGTGCTCCATCTAGATAACAAACCATAGGCCGAAAAGTCATTGATGGTCCACATAAGTGCTGCCCGCATCTGAAAATTTTGTTTTCTAGATACATCGTACGTGTTGGAACCAACTTCGCACAGCTGATTCAACTCATCAATCAATGGCTGTAAATACACATCGATGTTCCTTTTCGGATTATTCGGACCTGGGATAATAACGTAAGGAACATATACGGAGTCTTCATGCACATCCAAGGCGGTAGATTGTACGGAGTGACGATCACAGGCTAACACGAATACTGGGATCCCGAAAGTCCGAACGGGATAAAACCGTCGGAGCAGAGACCCAATCTGACATTACGCGGATCAGAAGCAAAATCTGGATACTCTCGATCAAAGTGCTTCCATGCTTCTCCTTCAGATGGGTGATCCAACACTCCTTCGGTCTGTTCTCGCTTATGCCAACTCATGTTTTCTGCAGTTTCCTTCACCATAAACAACTGCTGCAACCGTGACGTCAACTGCAAGTAGTGCATCGAATCGGTAGGCTTTCTTGCACCGACAGACTTTTCTCTACCACTGCCCTTGTAGCGACCAACACCACAAAATCTGCAGGCATCTTCATCCTTGTCGTGTACAACATGCACCCGTTGCGACATGCATCGATTTTTTCATATCCCATCCAGAGCGATCTCACCATCCTCTTAGACCGTAAAAGTCTTTAGGCAACTTAGCACCCTCAAGCAAAATTTCTATAATCAACTCCATAAGTCGGTTGTAGCAATCTTGCGACATATTAAAATCGAACTTGATGCTCAACAATCTTGTAACTACCTCCAACGGTGAATGATCCTCACAACCAGGATATAATGGAGTCCTTGTATTCGCCAGCAACTCCATGAACTTTGCAGTATCGGCATTCGGTGCCTCCTCAGGTGCATCATGATTGTCAGGATAGAAACTAGGCCCAGCCGCGTCAAAAATCATGTTCACCAACCCATCGTCGTAAGCAGCGTGGTTATAGACATCCATATAAGGCTCATACTATGATGCTAAGGACACAAGTTCTCCGTGTGCGCTCCACTGATAGTAATTCGGCGTGAAACCCTTCGAGTATAAATGATACGTGACTTTCACTTCTGGATGATATTTCAAGTTGCGACATCTCACACACGGACACTTAATTTTGGTACCATCCATGTACTGAGGGAACGCCTTGGCAAACTGCAGGAACTGCTGTACACCCTCTATGAATTCATCCCGCACACCGCACATGTCATCAGAAAGACGGTTGTACATCCACGAACGATTCCGTAGATAGTAATTCAGCTCAATATCCATTTGAGGATAATTCTGTAAGATAGATACAAGCACATCGTTGAAACACTTGTAAAAGTAATCATGACACAACAAGTGGTAATAGATATGATGTATCATATATAGTTTCTTTCCCTCTCTTTGCTGTGAACCTTGGTTAACATTAATATTTCCACACTTCTCTAGGGTGAGGTTGAGATAGATATCCTATGATGCAGAATAGTCGACTGAATAACCCGAATGAGAAGGAAGGAAGTAGGGAGGCTCACTCTATACACTCTAGGATTGACTTATTTCGTCGTTGATTTGACTTATTTTGGTAGTGTGAAATATCAACAATATCCGATACGGTACCTCGAAGACCTAAATATGGAATATTAATGTCAATTGGTGTTTTAGAATCATAACCATGATATACTAGGTCAATTTTAGGTCTCCAAGTCATTTCTAGATCACACTAGGACAACTGGGTCAATACCTTGCCAAACTTGGTCAAACTAGGTCACACCTAGGTTTTTAGGGCCATACGTTGCCTTACCAAGGTATTCTAGTATATACTAGGCTAATACCCTATGTATTTGCCTTACCAATATCCTATTCACATAGGTAAAACCATAACTATGGCCTATTTACCTAATTACCTATACACTAGCCTATCCTTAACTCTAGTAAAAACCAATACCCAAACTCAATACCCCATACACTACAACATAGGTATCTCCCATACCCATGTGTCAACCCATTACCTAAACCTATAGGCTTCCTAAACCTATATTACCTAATCACTCTAGGTAAAGCCATTACCTATACTCATAGGTAAAACAATTCCTATCTTGAAGTTACCTATACTTATTGTCCTAGTCCTCATCTATACACATTATCCTAAGGCCTCGTTTGGTTCACCGATTTAAGGAACTAGGAAAGGAAAGTTGTTCCTTTCCTTTGTTTGGTAACCACAAACTTGGGAATCAATTTCCTCACAAGGGGAAAATTGGAGGGAATATGGTTCCACTCATGACCCATGGAATTCATTTTCCCTCCTCCTTTCCCAACATTTATTACAAAAGTTATGACAAAAATAACCATGTGTTATTGCTTATTTTACCATTAATACTTATTTTACCATTGTTATATTTTTGCTTTCCTTTCCTACACCAACTAAACAACGGAAAGGAAATATGACAGGAATCCTACTTTCTGATTCCCATGGAAAATACAAAGGAATACATTTCCTTTCCGTGAACCAAACGAGGCCTAATAGTGTCAAAGTGTCCACGTATTGTCAAAGTGTCAAAGTGTCACAGTGTGTGTCAAAGTGTCCACTTGTGTGTCAAAGTGTCCACGTGTGTGTCAAAGGGTCGTGTCTGTGTCGTATCAGAAAAAGGAAGATAGGGTTAGGGTTTACCGACACAGCGTTGGGGTTGGGTCGGGGTCGCCGGGGCTGGAGCGGCGACGGATGAGACTGGTCGGGTCGACGTCGACGAGGAATAGGGGTGGTCGTCGAAGGGAGTGAGTCGTCGGAGGAATGGGGTCGTCGGGCAGGGGGTCGCCGCGAGCAGGGGTAAGGGGAAGAGCGGGAGATTAGAAAAATTTGGGTGAAAAAGATGAAAAATCGATCGGGCCAGAACCCTATATGAAATGTTTTAGCGACGTCAGTTAAAGACGTCGCTAACCGTCGCTATTTATTAAAACCTGGCGACGTCGTAAAAGAGGCATCGTGAAACGTCGCTGAATAAAAAAATAGCGACGTTTAGAACGCGACATCAGTTGTCCAAAACATAATTTGTGTCGCTAACTGTCGCTCAAACGTCGCTGATAGTGACGTTCAGTGACGTATATATAAAACGTCGCTAAAAGCACAGAACTTAGCAACGTATTTATCTGGAGTCGCTAATTTCGTCGCCATTATGACTTATTTTGGTAGTAAAATGACGGAGAATGGCTCCGTGATAAAATGACTGAGAATGGCCATTCTCCGTCATTTTAACATGGAGAATGACTATTCTTTGTCAATTTAACAAGGAGAATGACCATTCTCCATGATTTTAGCACGGAGAATGATCATTCTTCGTGCTAAAACCACGAAGAATGGCCATTCTCCTTGTTAAATTGACGAAGAATGGTCATCCTCCGTCATTTTAACACGGAGAATAGTTATTCTTTGTCAATTTAACAAGGAGAATGCTCATTCTCCATGGTTTTAGCGCGGAGAATGGCCATTCTTCGTGGTTTTACCATGGAGAATGATCATTCTCCTGCATTTTATGGCCAGTTGAAACTTTGAAGGACCATAACTTTTGACTGAGAGGTCGAAACGAGGCCCGATTTATCGCAAAAGGAGGGTATTTTCGAGGAGCCAGAGATTAACCAATTTTTCGTTAGTTGGCCTTCCGAAATTTTAGAATCGCAAAAAAATGATGTTTGGACCTCCGTTTTAACAGTTATACCGTTTGTCGGCCTTTCCGAAATTTTTCGACGAGTTTTTGAAGCAAGATTTGAAGATTTTGGAGGAGGAAACCAAGATTTGAAACTGAGCGGCGTATGGAAGAAGAAGAAGTATCGAAACGTTTTTTTTTAAGAGTATGGTTCAGAGGTGTTTTCAATAAATTAGAAGGAAAAAGATCATTCAGAATCCCCTTTATATATTTTTCGCTAATTCTGGGCACACGATAAATTGTTATTTTGCGGTGGATTTTTCATAAAACTTTTGCAATTTTTGAATATTTCATAAATTTTCCCATAATGTTAATAAAGAGACAAATTTAAATTTTGAATGTTAGAAAATTAAAAAAAAAAAAAAGTACATGATGATATTTTAGCAATGTAAATAACCACATAAAAAAAAACTTTAAAATGCATATACTTCTATTTCAAATAAAGCCAACCAAATCAACCACTTAGTAAAGAAACACACAGGTGAATACCTGAACCATTTGGCCCACATGTCAGCAAGTCGACACCTAAGGCTGCTAAAGCAAACCCTTCTTGGAAAGTTTGATGAAACTTATAACAGCAGCAACACCAAATTCGTGCAACTCAGTACAAAACTAGGATTATTTAGATTTGGATATTGTATAATACTTAAAATTTGTGTTTATATATCCGTATTGTTCATAATAGATTTTGAGTATCGTTTTGACGGTTGTTGCTCGTAAAAAAATAAAATAAAAATAAAAATAAATGGAAATTGAAACTGAACACAAATTTCTAATATAACGGAGACCTAAAAACGATAGTCAACCAATGAAGACGAAGTAGGAAAACCTAAAAGTTAATTTAGAATATTATAGAAACCCTAAAACATTATCGTTTGTAATTAGTTATTTGTCTCGTGTGAGTGTCAAACTATTGTTAGACATGATTACAATCGTATCGCCAGAGGAAAGCACAAAATCAGAAGTGTCTGTGAGACTTGACGGTGAGAGATGCATTCGTACAAGATATTCGCTTATATAAGTAGAAGATATTCGCTTATGTAAGTAGAAGATATTCACTTATGTAATTTTTTTGATCGTCTCTGAGTCTGAAAATTTTCTCTCTCTATCGTCAATATTTCTATGATAGAAACATTTTTTATAAAAAATTTATAGGAAAAATTATGAGTTCCTAGTTTCTCAATCTCCACAATGAAAAGTCTTTGGATTATCTTTTGATTTTCTCAACAGGCTAATAAAATCAGTAGACTATATTAATAAAATTTACATGTCACATCTGGATTACAAATTCTAATTCGAAATTCTTAGTCGGATTGTTGTTTATATGTATCTGGTAGCACAAGATTGTCAGGTGTCGAACAATTAATTATAAAAGACCTTTTCAAATTAATTATCTTTGTAGCTCTCTTTTTTTTTAAATATATATATAGGATTTGTCTGATGGTGTGAAGTGGACCGAGACAATTCAGATGCAGGTTGATCGGAATGGGGTCGCATCAGATCAAACTTTTGAAACGCTCTAGGTCGGTCAGGCTTCAAATAAAGTCTCAAATTCAGTTCCAATTCAGACTCGGGTAGCATGGGTCTCAGTTAGATTTGAGTCAGATTCTGACCGGACCGCGAGCCCTTTTAATTAAAAAATATATATATATTAGAATTCAGTATATAAACTATACGTATATATAAATATAATAAAAAAATTGTGTAAAACTTGTGGTTAGCTAATAGGGGCTAAAACGTTGGGCCATATTTTTATAGGCCTGCGGGCGCGTGGTGGAAAATTAGGCCCAACTTGTTTGGAGTCATGTTGTGCTCGGACATGGAGAGAGCAAATCCAGCCTGACTTGAGAAACTTGTAGGCCGGGTTCGACCCGTTTGGACAACCGGATCGGATTGGACCGGGCTCGGATATAAGAAGGAGAGCAAATATTGTTCGTCCCAAGAAACTTGTAGGCCAAGTTGGTCAAGGACTTTGACAAGATTTAGGCGATCCAGTCCCGACCCGAGTAGAACTCTTTGACACAAAAAACGTGTTCCGTGTATAAATTGTCATTCTTAAAAATTCAACTGAAACAACCAAGAAGTATTTAGATAGTTGGTTAAGTTATTCTTTATTTTTTAAAAATTTTATTTAATGAATGATGATATACATACGGTATGTACGGCTCACTTTTGAGCAATTTCTAAGCCGCATTATATAAGTAGAAGATATTCGATTATGTAATTTTTTTGATCATCTATGAGCCTGAAAATTTTCTCTTTATTGTCAACATTTGTATGGTAGAAACATTTTTGATACAAAATTTATAGGAAAACTTATGAATTCCTAGTTTCTCAAACTCCACAGTGAAAAGTCTTTGGATTACCTTTTGATTTTATCAACCGGCTAAAAAAATCAGTACACTTTCAATATTAATAAAATTTACGTCTCACATCCACATTACAAATTATAATTCGAAATTCTTAGTCGAATTGTTATTGATATGTATTCCGGTAGCACAAGATTGTCAGGTGTCGAACATTTAATTATAATTTTTTTTTGAAGACAATTGTCTTCGAATCTCTTTATAGTTGTGTTTCCAGTGAATTATAATCCTTGAAGACAGTGAATTATAATCCTGGATTCGCTAGTGTCTGAGAAAATTGTAGGCAGGGTTGGACCCATTTGGACAACCGGGTCGGACTGGGCTGGACTCGGATATATATGGAAGGAGAGCACGTACAGCTCGACCCAAGAAACTTGTAGGCCAAGTTGGTCCTGGACTTTGGCCAGATTTATGCTGATCCAGTCCCGACTGTCGGACCCACATAGCACCATAAAATTCGTCACGCAAAACAATCCTTCGTAAAATGTTAATCTAAATTTGCCGTCATTATCATGTAAGCCTTGCGTGCACAAATTCTGGAACCCATGTAAAAGTTGAGAAAAACATGACAAAAAGGACTCTTGAGTTTGAGGTCTCCACCTGTTAGATGTACGTGAGTTCGACGTGGGTTTTTATGTAGGCATAAAACTTCATCCATAGTTGAAATATGAATATTACTGCGTAGAATTGTGAATTGACAAGCAACACGGATCAGCTATATACGAAAGTCTTATTATATGCTTGGGCAAGAGAACAACTGTCCATGAGATGAGAAGACGTGTCAACTATACCTAGGCAGAGTGTTCCTTACATTTTAACAGGAAATTTTATGTACACTATTAATATTCAGCATAATGGCAGAAAAAGTAACAAATATGAAAAGTTAACAAAATAACACTCTTCCGTCAGACAGTCTGACATAAATTAGACTTGTTCAATTTTTACCGGATGGTCTGACAGAAATTGGACATGTGTGCTGGCTTGACGGCTTGCTGGCTTGCCGTGTTGTGTGGGTTGTTTAGTTTGTTTGCTGGGTTGTGTGGGTAGTTTAGTGTAGGTGCTGGTTGCAGGGTCGGCCCTGAGTTAATGGGGACCCTAGGCAAATTTTTAAAATGGGGCCCATATATAATATAAAAAATTGAACTAAAAAATGATACAACCAAAGCTAGAACCTAGGACCTCTTGTGTGCAAGTATAAAAAACTACCAATACACCACAAATATTTTGTGATAAAGAAGGATCATATTATATATTAGTCTATTTTTAATATAAGATTACTAATATATATACATTTAAATTAATTTTTTGGGCCCCCAAATTTTATGGGATCCTGGGCGGTCGCCCTGGGCCAGGGCCGGCCCTGCTGGGTTGTGTGAGTTGTATTTTTTCATACACCTACACACCACATATATAAATACACTAATTCACTCTTCATCCGACATAACCTAAATTTATTCATTTTTCCACTGTTTGTACATAACCAATGCTGGATCGGATCCCAATCGTACCTGCCCAATTTCTGCCAAGTTGTCTGACGGAAGAGTTCTATTTTTCAAAAAATTCCAAACTCCTCTACATTTTAATGATCTTCTACGAGTACTAAAAAATATATTTTTTTACCACTCTATAATTTTTATTTTATTTGAACATTGATATTCTATATTACTGTATTTCTAAAAAAAAAGTAAAATACAAAAATTTATATTATAAAAATATACGAAAGTTAAAATTTTAAAAAATTATGATTTTTATGACTATGTACGAGTGTACTACTTATATATGCTAAAACACGATCATGTACCTACGACTTTAGCTTCATGTACTTGTCAATATTTAGGAACCTAGTAATTGGAGATTAGTGTATTAATACCAAGGGGAGTGAGTGCTTCTTCTTTCTTACGTGTGACATTTTGCTAAACCATGGTAACATTTGGTCACTTTTGTTCAATGTTTGATGGTCATATCAATTAGGTCAATCTCCAATTGTAGTAACACGTTTGATTTCTTCCTTCGTAGACTCTTCGGACTGTAGCTATTTAATTAATTTGTTCCTCAAATTACTTACTTTTCTTTGGCTATTTAGTTTTAAGGAAAAGGTCAATAAAGTGTTCAAACTTGCTTAAGGTTTAAAATACGATCTATTCATGTGTGGAATAAATGTACTCGATAGCTTTGAAAAATAAGGTGTATATGTAGCACTGCTAATCATTGGAATGAAAAATAAAACCTTCTTGCTTATTTTTATAATATTTTTTATATATACTTTTCTGTTGAAACCCTGACCTGCAATGTTTTGCTAATAAAGTTTCATAAAGTTAATAGGTACCGTAAGTAATTGTTTTCACTAATAAAATTATTATGCGTGTGCTTTCCTCGTGCACACTTTAACAATATATTCTACTATATAATAGAAAATTTTGGTGGTAAATTTTTTAAGTTCCTAAAATATTTGAGTATTTTATAAATATAATGTTATTATGTCAACTTGCATGTCTTTTATGTTTAAGAGTCAAAACAATAAAGTTTGTATGCTATGAATTTTTTTTTCCATACAACTCTT
>JANAVB010018132.1:0-161890 GCA_029216955.1 Iris pallida | reverse complement strand
TCGAAGCCGTTACAAGAGATACCTTGGGGGGGAGGGGGGAAGACAGAAGGAAAGAAACAACACAACAAAACACGGTCAACTTCCTCGCAACATCAAGAAAGCGTCGACGTCCAAAAAGCCTGGAGACCGTGGTTGTAAACCTTGCTAACTTTGTATACTTGACGAAGGGATTCGCAGATAAGCTGATCGGCTGATAATTGATGGCCCTCGTATCTAGCTTTGTTCCTGTTCTTCCAAATGACCCACGTGATAGCAGCCGCGATGATCTGATATCAGTGGGAAGCATTGCCCCATTGGACCAGGAGATCGTTGAAGCCCCTTCCACACAATGGTTGACTAAATCTACGGGATAGGGTGTCCCAAGCCTTGGCCGCAAGATCTCCGTGAGGATGTGCTCTTTCGTTTCCTGTTGTCTCTCCCTGTAGCAGTGGCAAGCTGAAGCCAAACTGAAGCCGATGTTGTTGAGGTTGTCGTCGGTGGGGAGTTTTCGTCTAATGGCCCTCCATATGAGAAAAGACCATTTTTTGGGAATGCAGTTGTGCCAGATGAGATCTAAATTTGGAGAAGGAGTGCCTGAGCCGCGGGCTAGGCGTCTGGCGGAGGCCGCTGAGAATGCCGTTGGCGGTGATAGACCAAAGCAGGTTGTCTGGAATGTCTGAGATCTTCGTGGTGTGGAGTTGTGTCTCTTACCTGTACCAATCCAGTCCCGTACCTTAGTCCAGTTCCAATCGCCCGTAATGTCCCAAATCTCCCTGATCTTGCTGTGGATTGGGGCGGTGGTTGACGGGGAAGCAGATCCTCTCCAGCCCACTGCTCGAAGAAAAGATAGGAATCGCCTGAGCCCAACTGAAGACAGATAACTGGTTCGGACAAGCTACGACCATGCAGGATGCGACGCCATGCTACGGAGGATCGACAGTTGGAGGTCGTGTTGGACGGGTGAGTGTATTTAAAATATCTGGTCTTCATGAAGCGAGTCCAAAGATTCATGTCGACCCAGAGTTTCCACCGTAGCTTCATGGAGAATGCGTCAACGATGTGTACCAACCGATCGAAACCAAGGCTGCCATCTTTCGTAGGTTTAGCCATGGTGTCCCAGCTGGCCCAATGGTGCTTGTCCTTGCCATCGTTGTGTCCCCAAAAGAAGTTGGAGAAGAGGTGCTCGATGGTAGTTAACACTTTTTTGGGTGGGGAGCAAGCCGCTAGGGTGTAAACGGGAATGGATGTAAGGACATATTTGATCAAAATCATCTTGTCCCCTGGGGATAGCGTAGCGTTGTGCCACCCTTCAGGTTTTCTTCTGATTTTACTCACCAGACTCTCGAAAATGCTCGTGGTAGACCTCCTGTACACCATTGGACAACCAAGGTAGGTGAACGGCAGGTAAGCGACAGCAAAAGATGTGATATTGGAGAGAGTGGCAGTGTGATCCCGCTTGGACTTGTGGTGGACGTGTATCACACTTTTGTTAGGGTTGACCCGTTGATCGGAACATGTGTACCTTTGCAGCGTGTTGTGGATAGTTTGCATGGATCCAACGTATCCGGATGAGAAGATGAGAATATCGTCCGCATAAGCAAGGTAGGTGATGATCGGACAACCGCTAGTGGTGTGGAAGTGGTGAAAGTTTGGTGTAGTAGCCAACTTGTTTAGGTTTCTGCTGAGGGCTTCTGCTGCAATGATGAAGATGGTGGATGATAGGGGGTCTCATTGCCTGACGCCATAGCTGGCTTTGAAAAAACCTTCGGGTTGCCCGTTGATCACCGTGGAGAACCAGAAATTGCTTATCGATCCCCAAACAATGTTGGTCCAAATTTCGGAGAAGCCAAAGGCTCTGAAGACCCAAATCATGAATTGCCAGTCGAGTCTGTCATAGGCCTTTTCCATATCCAGCGTAATAGCTATGTTCCCACCTCTAGCTGGAAGCTTCATGCACGTAACCAACTCATGGTTAAGCATGATGTTATCCTGGATGTTCCTGTCCCGTACGAAGCTGCTATGCTCTTCAGAAATAATTCTGGGAAAGAGATCAGTCATCCGAGTAGCGATAATTTTGGATATGATTTTAATGGTGAAAGTGCAAAGGCTGATCGGTCGGAAGTCTTTGAATGTTTTCGGATTCTTCTGCTTGGGAATGAGGATCAAGTTAGCACATGAAATAGATCTAGGATACTTGGCACCTTGAAAGAAGGCAATGGCCGCCTCGAGAAGATCAGCGTTGATAATGTCCCAGCATGTGCGAAAAAAGCTTCCCGTAAACCCGTCCGGTCCAGGAGCGCTATGCTCATTGAGGGCCCAAATCGCTTCCTTGATCTCATGTTCGGTGGGGAGGGCTTCTAGTCTTGCGTTGTCATTATCTTCAACGAGATGTGGGATCTGATAGAACTGGGGATTCCCAGGACCCTTCCTTTGGTGTGCGTATTGATCGATAGAAAGTTAAACAGATCTAATACGTGTTCTAACCCTTCATAGACGGAAACTAGGGTTCACGAATTATACCTACGACGGAAAGGAGACAAGTAATTCCTGGCAATCTCGAGCGAACGACCCCAAGATCTTCTGCACGTATTCCTTCCTCGAGTTAGACGTCGTGTGGGCGACGATCTCCCAACCTTTTCTTCTCCTTCGCAGCCCTCTCTTTCTCTCCTTACGTGAATCACGAATTTAGAGAAAATTTAGATTTTGATAAGTCATCTGGCGGCCAGAGAATAGAGGATATATAGGCTACGGCAGGGACCATGAGGAGAAATTAATGTTAGGCCTTCTAACGGATCTGGATATCCCGTGTTCAGCCCGAACACACAATCCAGGCCCATTAACAATAGCTCGGTCCACTAATGAGCTATTGTTGCACTACCTCCCTAATCCTAAATTATGTTTGTGGGCTCCTTTTATTATATGCTCGTTTGGCTCCCCATATTAAGATATCGTATGTCCGTCGATCAAATTAAGTTACTGACAACTATATTGATTCGATATCTTTTATCCTTAAGTACCGCTCAACTTTATTTGTCATGTCGGATATAATCCACCTGCAGGGTTTACATGACAATCCTTATGAGCTCCTTAAGAGGACATCATCAACTCGATGTATCGGGACATGGATTCCATTTATAATCAACAGCCCATCATACATACAATGTTATTACCCAATTCATAGAGGTTGTTGATCCATAATGAATCTCATTCTTTTATGAGTCAAAGTAATGCACACTGTATATACATGTCCATTATATCTGGATTAAGAGTACAAGCATCCATAATAACAGAGGTGTTTGTTCTCTTATGTAGTCAGTACAAAGAGAACAACCTCAAGTGGTCCTGTTCAATACACAAAGTACTAGTATAAACCTATAGTTAAGATAGACTAATACCAGATTACACTACAACCTTTCCAATAGATTGTCCAAGTCCATCTAGGTTGTGAACTATTTATATACTCTATAGAAACTGATAATATGATCTTCTGTGTGACACACACCATATATCTACAATATAGAATATCAGACATTTGCATTAACACTTGCAACAAATACAATATGCAAACATTTGCCCATATGTTCTCATTCAAAATTTAAGGAAATAAGGTTACTACAAAAGTGATGCTTTAAGTATAACCCTAACAATCTCCCGCTTATACTCAAAGCATTGTTTTTCAGTATACTGTTACAAATCTCCCACTTATACTTAAAGCCATGCTGCTACACATCTGACTCCCATTCCCTCAACATGACTGTCAAAAGCCTTAGCTGGTAAGCTCTTTGTAAAGGGATCAGTTAGGTTGTCGGCTGATGCTATCTTGATCAAACAACTTTTCCTTTCTTTACGAAATCTCGTATCAGGTGGTACTTGCGCTCAATGTGTTTGCCTGTCTTATGGGCTCGTGGTTCCTTCGAGTTTGCAACTGTACCACTATTATCACAATAAAGTGTAATAGACTTAGGCAAACTAGGTACCACATCCAAGTCCAACAGAAAGTTTATGAGCCAAACCGCTTCTTTGGCTGCCTCAGAGGCTGCCACATACTCGGCTTCCATGGTGGAATCAGCAATACATTTTTGCTTGATACTCCTCCACACAATGGCTCCACCTCCCAAAGTAAACACATAACCTGAGGTAGATTTCCTGGAATTCCTATCTGACTGAAAATCTGAGTCTGTATACCCCAAGGGAACTAAACTATTTGTCTGGTAAACTAGCATATACTCTTTAGTCCTTTTCAGGTACTTCAAAATATGCTTTACAGCAGTCTAGTGCTCTTGTCCTGGGTTAGACTGATATCTGCTGACCATGCCTACGGCAAAGCAGATGTCTGGTCTCGTACATAGCATTGCATACATTAAGCTTCCTACTGCTGAAGCATAAGGAACTGCCTTCATGTTCTCTATCTCTTTAGGTGTCCTCGGACACTGCTCCTTTGATAGAGCAATTCCATGTCTAAAAGGTAAGAAACCTTTCTTAGAATTTTGCATACTAAAACGAGTTAGTACAGTATCGATATAGGAAGCTTGGGATAAGCCCAACATCCTTTTCTTGCAATCTCGTAGAACTTTGATCCCAAGGATGTGACCTACTTCTCCCAAGTCCTTCATATCAAACTATTTGGATAACCATACCCTTACATCAGATAATACCTTCACATTGTTTCCAATGAGCAAGATGTCATCCACATAAAGTACTAGGAACACCACCACGTTTCCGTCACACTTTCTGTATACACATGATTCATCCTGACATTGATCAAATCCATAGGATTTTATCACCTGATAAAACATATGTTCCAAGATCTGGAAGCTTGCTTAAGTCCATAAATGGACTTCTTGAGCTTACAAACAAGATGCTCCTGGCCCTTTTCAAAAACTCGTCTGGTTGCTTCATATAGATGTTTCCTCAAGACTTCCATTAAGGAAAGTTGTCTTGACATCCATTTGCCAAATCTCATAATCGAGATGAGCTGCAATAGATAAAAGAATCCGAATAGACTTAAGCATGGCTACAGGAGAAAATGTTTCCTCATAATCGATACCCTCTCTTTGAGTAAAACCTTTTGCTACAAGCCGAGCTTTAAAGGTTTCAACCTTACCGTCTGATCCTCTTTTTCTTATAGACCCACTTGCATCCAATGGCTTTTACACCAACGGGTGGTTCTACAAGCTCCCAGACCTGATTAGAATCCATAGATTCTATTTCAGATATCATTGCTTTTTGCTAAGACTCTGCATCTTTATCTTGGTGTACTTTATTGTAGGTACAGGGATCATAATCTTGTTCCTCAGGGACGAAGTCTGACGACTCTCCCAAGAACATATATCTATCAGGTTATATCACAACCCTCCCACTACGACGAGACACTATCGGTTGTGGTGTAAATTTGTGACACGTTGTGCAGTTATTTGTGGTTCAATCTCTTGTACTGTTGGTACTGAAGTACTTGGTGTCTCACGTCTCAGTTCTTCTAGAACAACTCTACTTGTGGGTTTATGGTTCATTACATAGTCTTCCTCTAAGAATCGGGCATTGGTGCTAACAATGACCTTCTGATCCTTAGGACTATAAAATAAACCTTCTTTTGTTCCTCTTGGATAGCCTACAAACAAGCGTACTTCTGTAGGAGATTCCAACTTATCTGCTTTCCCATTCAGCACATGTGCTGGACTACCCCAAATGCAAACATGTTTCAGACTAGGCTTACGCCCAATCCACAGCTCTGTGGGAGTAAGAGGTACTGACTTAGAAGCAACCAAGTTCAAAATATAAGCTGCAGTCTCTAAGGCATATCCCCAAAACGAATCTGGCAAATCCGAATAACTCATCATTGATCTAACCATCTCCATAAGAGTTCTATTCCTTCTTTCGGCTACACTATTCTGTTTGGGCGTTCCAGGTGCAGTCAATTGGGATGCAATCCCAGCCTCTGATAATAATCCCTAAACTCTCCAAAGAGCTACTCGCCACCACGATCTGATCGTAATGACTTGATACATTTTCCATGATATTTCTCCGTTTCAGCCTTGTACTCTTTGAATTTCTCAAAGCACTCAGACTTACGGCGCATCAAATAAATGTATCCATACCTTGAATAATCGTCAATAAATGTGACAAAATATTCAAAGCCACCTCTAGCTTGGATAGTCATGGGTCCACACAAATCAGAATGAACCAATTCCAACACATCTTTGGCCCTATACCCCTTTGCCGTAAAAGGCCTTTTGGTCATTTTACCTTCCAAGCAGGATTTACAGACTGGTAGTGTCTCCACTTCCAATGAACTCAAAGGTCCATCTTCAACCAGTCTTTGAATCCTTCTTAGGTTAATATGCCCCAATCGTAAGTGCCAAAGATATGTTTGGTTCATACAAGAAGGTTCTTTTCTCTTATTTAAGTTAGATGATATTATTCATTTCCATAAGTTGCATTGTGGGCGAAATAGGATTAATGACATACAAATTATCAACCAATGCACCAGAACAGATAAAATGTTTATTCTTTCTAATAACAATATTGTCATTAAAATAAATTGAATATCCATCCTTAACTAACATAGAAACAGAAACTAAATTCTTCTAAGTGAAGGTGCATAAAGACAATCTCTCAATGTCAAAGACTTATTTCTACCAAAAGATAAAGTAACATCTCTAATGCAACGACCGATACTTTTGTAGCATCACCCATGAACAAGCATATCTCTCCATCACTGAGCCGTCTGGTTTCCTGGAACCCCTGCAATGTATTACAGACATGATTAGTGGCTCCTGTATCTACACACCAGGTGCCGGTAGATAACACCGCTAAACATATTCAACTACTAGTAAATGAGATATACCTTCTTTGTTCCCTTGTTTGAGAAGTGGACAATCAGTCTTCCAATGTCCTGACCCTTTGCACTTAAAACATTTGCCTTTCGGCTTTTTCACCGCGTCTTGAGGTCCTATATCCTTCTTTGCTGAGTTTGCCTATTTCTGAATGTTATTCTTCTTCTTACTGCCTTTTGGCTTAGAAGTAGAAGCCTTTTCAGAAACAAAAATAACCACTCTGCCTAAAGAGAGATTCAGCATCCTGTAGCTCTTTTGCAAGTTCTGCCAAACTATACAACCTTTTGTTCATGTTGTAATTAAGGCAAAAATTATCAAAACTTTTAGATAGAGTCCCGAGAATGATATCGACCTGGGTTTCCCCATCGATTTTAGCTCCAAGGATCTCCATCTCATTCAGATGACCCATCATCTTGAGAACATGATCCCTTACTAGTGTCTCAGCCATTTTTGTATTCATCAAACATTTCATAGCAAACTGCCTAGCTGCTCTACTCTGATGTCCGAAGAGTTCCTTGAGGTTATACATCATGTCATAAGTTGTGGCCATGACCTGATGCTGATGTTGCAGTACATTTGACATAGATGCCAGAATGTAACACCGTACCATCTCATCTGCCTTTTTCCACTTCTTATAAGCCTCTTTGATCTCTTCATCAGAGTTAGCATCAGGCTTAGGTGGGCATTCCTCAATAAGTACATATTTGTACTCCTCAGCAGTCAGAACAATGTCCAAATTATGTTTCCAGTCAATATAATTAGGTCCAGTAAGTTTGTTTTCTTTAAGAATCACCATACGTGGACTGAAAGAACCCATTTTTGAAATCCTGAGAATCACATAAATAAAATTATAGGGCAAAAAAAACTTTTTGAATTAACTAAATATTGATTCCCTCAAAACAATAATAAGAAATTCACCAACACCTTGAACACCATGAATTTGCATGCCACGATAGTATGGACGTATACAAATTCAACTTTGTTCAAGTAGATTTTTCTTATTAATTTTACTATCATGTCAATATAACTTTATGACAAATAAAATTAATATGCTGGTCTTGCTCTGGTCATACAAATAATAGCAGTGACTCCGATGGGGAGGATACCATTATTTGTATCTAAGTGTATACCATTACTTAATACTAAGTCCATTACCTTGTAATGAGTTCCTTCAGATGGAGAAGTGAACACATACTAGATAACTTTCTACAATTATCCCTAAGGAAGTTTGTACTGGTGATCCATAATTATACTCATCCGATATGGAGGAAAGTACTAAACCAACACGCAAGTATAATTACATCACCTACAAACCAGTAATGGAGACCATAGGATTTATACTAAATAAAAATCCTCTCCCACTTAGTTATTTAACAATGAGGGTTTTTCTACTAGTTGATATTATGTCTATGTTGTCCATTATTAATGTAGGCTTGGTTTTTAAAAAAAACAACCACACAATAATAAACATGCATAATCAGAAAAAGCAAAATGACAAAAATAAGAGAAAATATCCAACTATTATGGTCATCTTTGCTGCTCCATCCTCAACTATCCGAATCCAAAATCTGGCGCTGCGCAGATCTATACGGGGTTCGACCTGCCCGGTCAGGTCACGGGGTTCGGGACAGCGCCCCGATTTTTTTTTAGGTTTTGGCTGTCGATTCCTTCATCAAAAATCATCTGTCTGCCTCTGGACTGCTTAAAACCAGCATCTCGTCTGGTGTCAGAAACAGCCACCACCGCCATCACGATTGATCAAAAATAATTAAAATTACATCAATCCTATACCTCCTGAAGGAGTTCACACATAATCTAGATTGAAAAATTAAAATAATAAGCACGATCAACCCTCGTGATTTTAATTACATCCACAGCACAACAACATCCACGACATGTCCGTGGTTTAAACAACACAATGAAAAAAAATGCATTGGACCATAATAGTTGGATCTAAGATGCCTGCAAAACCGAGTTAGAACAGATCTACATCTATCGACTATTACATAGCACATTTTATTGGACAACATGGACGTATCAATCAATACGTAGATCCAAAGTGGCTCTGATACCAATTGATGGAACTGGGGATTCCCAGGACCCTTCCATTGGTATGCGTATTGATCGATAGAAAGTTAAACAGATCTAATACGTGTTCTAACCCTTCATAGGCGGAAACTAGGGTTCACGAATTATACCTGCGACGGAAATGAGACAAGTAATTCTGGCAATCTCGAGCGAACGACCCCAAGATCTTCTGCACGTATTCCTTCCTCGAGTTAGACGTCGTGTGGGCGACGATCTCCCAACCTTTTTTCTTCTTGGCAGCCCTCTTTCTCTCCTTACGTGAATCACGAATTTAGAGAAAATTTTAGATTTTTGATAAGTCATCTGGCGGCCAGAGAATAGAGGATATATAGGCTACGGCAGGGACCATGAGGAAAATTAGGGTTAGGCCTTCTAACGGATCTGGATATCCCGTGTTCAGCCCGAACACATAATCCAGGCCCATTAACAATAGCTCGGTCCACTAATGAGCTATTGTTGCACTACCTCCTCAATCCCAAATTATGTTTGTGGGCTCCTTTTATTATATGCTCGTTTGGCTCCCCATGTTAAGATATCGTATGTCCGTCGATCAAATTAAGTTACTGACAACTATATTGATTCGACATCTTTTATCCTTAAGTAGTACCGCTCAACTTTATTTGTCATGTCGGATATAATCCACCTGCAGGGTTTACATGACAATCCTTATGAGCTCCTTAAGAGGACATCATCAACCCGATGTATCGGGACATGGATTCCATTTATAATCAACAGCCCATCATACATACAATGTTATTATCCAATTCATAGAGGTTGTTGATCCATAATGAATCTCACTCTTTTATGAGTCAAAGTAATGCACACTGCATATATATGTCCGTTATTATATCTGGATTAAGAGTACAAGTATCCATAATAACAGAGGTTTGTTCTCTTATGTAGTCAGTACAAAGAGAACAACCTCAAGTGGTCCTGTTCAATACACACAAAGTGTACTAGTATAAACCTATAGTCAAGATATACTAATACCAGATTACACTACAACCTTTCCAATAGATTGTCCAAGTATCTAGGTTGTGAACTATTTATATACTCCATAGGAAACTGATAATATGATCTTCTGTGTGATACCACACACCATATTATCTACAATATAGAATATCAGACATTTGCATTAACACTTGCAACAAATACAATATGCAAACATTTGTTGAAGGAAATAAGGTTACTACAAAAGTGATGCTTTTAGTATATAACCCTAACAGGATCTCCGCGAGGAGTTTAGCATCTCTGGTAATTGTGTCCTTAGTGAATAACCGAGAATAGAAGCTGGAAGCTGCCAATTGGATGCTTCAGTGGTCCTTTAGGATGTTCCTATTATTGTCGGTGATCTGGTGCAGGGCAAGCTTCTGCCTGCGGCCCTTGACACATGAGTGAAAGAATTTGGAGTTTTTGTCGCCCTCGCTGTCCCAAGTGAGTCTTGCTTTCTGTTTCCAAAATTCTGTTTCGATCCATAGACAAAATTTAAGAAGGGCTCTAGTGAAGTTTAAAGCAGATCTGGCTTCAGGGGATCTGTTGGCCGCGTATATGGCTTCTGCTCTAGTAACATCATCTTCTGCTTCTCTTACCGCCTAGAAAATGTCTCCGTATGCTTGTTTACTCCAAGCCGTTTGGGCTTTCCTGGTGGCTTTGAGCTTGTCGGCTATACGAATGAGGGGGTCGAGGGAGTCAATGCTGCTCCAGGCGTCGCTAACAATGTTCCTGAAGTGCGGATGTTCGCTCAAGAAATTGAGGAAGCAAAAGTTCTTCCTCTTCTGGTTCAATTTTCTGTTGATCTCGATGAGTAGGGGAAAGTGGTCTGATTTGGTGGAGTTGAGATGCGAGAGGTTGGTGATGATATCCAAATCGTTCCACGGAGAATTGACAAGGGTGCGGTCAAGGCGAAAGTATTGCCTGCGGGAGCCCTCTTGCATGTTGCACCAGGTGAAAGTGCTTTCGCTGAACTGGAGAGAGGATAGGTGTTCATTGAAGATGAAGGTGATAAAGTCTAGCTAGCCGATGGAAGGGGGGCGGCCGCCAGATTTTTCTTCCCTACAAGTGACTATGTTAAAGTCCCCGACGCAGATCCAGGGTTTGTTACCGGGGTTGAGCTGAAGCAGTTCTTCCCAGAGGTTTCTTCGTTCAGGAATATCGCAACTGCCGTGAACTGCAGACAGAAGCGAGAGGGTCCTGAGAATAGGGTGATCCACCCAGCAAGTGAGGGACTGGGCTGAGTCGTGGATCATATCAAATTTTACGTTATTGGAGAAGAGTATCCAAATTTCATGGAAGCTAGCTATCGCCTGATGAAATTCGAGCTGAAGCTTAATGGATTTAAGTTTGTTGGTGGAGATTTTGCGTTCGATGATCACCATGATGTCAGTTTTGTGAGTTTTCTTGAGACCGAATAATTTTCTCAAGGTTGGTTTGTTAGCAAGACCTTTGACATTCCAGGATAGGATGTTAAGCATTGAGGTTACTTTTTGTAGGAGTTTGTTGAGCTTCGTGATCGACCTGGTGGTCCGACCAGCTGTCTCCTTCCTTATGTCTATGAGTTGAGTTTGGGTTTGGGTGAGGGCTTTCTGGTTCTCTTGCTGGCGATTAAAATGGCCTCCTCCGAGGTGAGAGTGTGAGTCTCTCCCGCCATGTCAATCGAGACACTCAGGGTACTGCCGGTGGAGAGGATAGCGGCGTCAAGAACTGGTTGAGCTCTATCGACCGATGCTTGACCTAGGATGGTTAAGGAGTCCGCTCTGAAACTGGTTTTCAGGATGACCTATTCTAGGTTGGTTAAAGGGTCTGTGCTGATGTTGTCTACCGGACTGGATGTGGGGGGAGTGATTGGGGAGGTGGCAATCATCGCGAGTTGGGGGTTCTCCTCCGTGAACGGGGTTGTGGTTGTCTCTTCTAGGGCGTTAACCGCTTCGCCACTGCGGACAGGTTCAACTTGGATGTCGTTTGGATGGAGGTTCGCCATCTTGGACCTCTTCATCTGAAGTTGAGGCAAGGCTGTCATATTTATTGGTTAGGGAGATAGCTAGGGGGTTGGATGGGCCGACTATTTGGACTGGAGGGGTCTTATCTTGGGGTTCGTTGTGGTCGCGGCTGTCTTCGAATCTGATGTAGAGTTGGGTTGAGGGGGGGTGTTGGGGGTCGCGGTGGCAGAGATTGGTGGGGTTTGTTGGTCGATTTATCAGCGGCCGACTTATGACCGCCTCTCCTTGAGCTCTGGGTGAGCATGATAGCAGTACTTTAAAGAATGACCACGAATACGACAATGCTTGCAATAGTGATATTGTTGTCGTAGATGATTCGTGCGAGAGGATTGTTGTCAAACGATATTTGGATGTGGTCTGGCAGGTCTTTTGAGATGTCTAGTTCCATGCAATCTTGGCGTAGTTCCCTGGAGAGGTTAGGGGTTTCTGCCGCTAACGCTACGAACGTTCCGAAGGTGCTCTCTATCCCTTTTAACGTAGGGGCGAAACAAATGAGGGACAAGTTCGGAAAGGTGACCCATACAGAGATGATCGTCGAGTCTTCATGAGGATTGAAGTTCGGGGTCCATTTAACAATTTTTATGGACAGGCCATCAATCTTACCTGTGCCATTGGCCCACACATTAGTGTGGTCGCTAGGCAAAAAAGGTGGAGGAAAAGGTGCCTTGGATCCAAGGGGGCGACTTGGTACTCAGACTTGAGGCCCCATATCGTAATCACTTTCTGGACTCTGGACAGCTTCGGGCATCCGCTCGAGAACTTGAGGACTAAGGTGAAGGGGAACGAAGCGGCAAGGGATGCGATTTGAAGAGGAGAAAGGCACTATGATCCCTGGCGCTTCTAATCCAGGCGCTTCAGGGGAACGCACGAATACGATCTCTGGCAGTCAATGGGGGTAAATCCAGGAGTATCTTGAAAGAGCGTTCGGGGCAGAGCTTATCGACGTAAGACAGGGCAGGGGGGAGGGAGGGGGGACAGGGAGGATAGGGAAGGGTGGGGGGGGGGGGCAGAGAGGATGGGGGGCAGGGGGAGGGCGAATAATTGAGGGGGTGGTAGGGTAATATGAGATTGTAAGGAGGCTGGATCGGGGGGAGGGGAGAGGAGAGTGGGGGAGTGAAGGGCGGGTGGAAGGCTGGGACTTGGAGGGCTGCCGGGGGGGGAGGGAAGCAGGTGCGCCATGGCGAGGAGGTCGTCTGGAAGGAGTAGGGCGCCACCAGAGGAGAAGGGGGCCGGGTGGGAAGCATGAGAGGTTGCATGAGGATCTGAAGAGACCGCATGGGTATCCGAACGAACCGAAGGGGCCGCGTGGGAGGATACGCAAGAGAAGCAGCAAGAGGATCTAAGGGCTGCAGGAGAGGTGACGTAAGGTAAGAGGAGGCCGCATGGAAGGAGGTGGCCGTATAAGAGGAGGCCGCATGGGAGGAGGTGGCCGCATGGGAGGAGGTGGCTGCTTGAGAGGAGGCCGCATGGGAGGAAGATGGCCGCATGGGAGGAGGTGTCCACATGGGAGGAGGTTTCCACATGAGAGGTGGCGGCATGGGAGGGTGTGGCCGCATGGTAGGATGAGGCCGCATGAAGGAGGCCACATGGGAGGAGTCGGACGCATGAGAGGAGGTGGCTACATGAGAGGTGGCCATATGGGAGTAGGTGGCCGATGGAAGGAAGTGTCCGCATGAGAAATGGCCGCATGGGAGGGGGTGGCCGCAAGGGAGGAGGTGGCCGCATGAGAGGCCGCTAGAGAGGTGGCGCATAAGCTACGGCAGGATGGGAAAAAGTCGCAAAGACCCTCACGGGAGGAGAAGGAGGAGTGGGCCGCATAGGCCGCAGGCGGGGAAGAGCTGGCCGCATAAGAGAGCTCTGAACGGGGGAAGGCTGCGGGAGGGAGAGAGCCCGCATAAGCCTCCCAGAGAGGGGGGAGGCCGCATAAGCCTCCTCAGAAAGGGTGGACTCCGCATACGTGACCTTGGGACTGGGGCCTCCAGCGAGGAGAGAAGACCCTGTCACGTGGGCGCTGACAACAACATAGGAGATGGGACAACTTCTTCTAGGCATAGACACCCGGCTCGAGGGAGAAGCGACGAAATTTGAAAATTAAAAACGGGCGGGACGCCAGCACCTGAGCCGACCGAGCGCTGATCACTCGGAAGAGGCTCGAGAAGCCCGGCGAGGGAGGAAAGGAATCCGGAACCTGGTTACAGAACCCAGGCGAGACTCCAAGAAGCCCGGCGGCCAACGAAGAGGGTCGTAGGGGGGAAGGGGGGTGGAGGGAAGGAAGGGGCTCCGGCGTCCTCCATCATTGGATGCTCGTGCTCATACTTTGATTTCATTGATTTCCCTCTTGCCCAAGTCTCGTTTTATCCCAAAATTGATCAACTTAGATCGTGTCAAGACAAAAATCTATTTGTGATTTGTTGTGCCTAGATTTTCAATTTTTGCCATTTTATGGAATAGTAACCTTTTAATAATTTCTAGTTGCTTGTTAATGACCAATTTTCATATAGGATGGTAGACAGCCCTACAACCTTGATGATTTGTTCCCTTACCTTCCCAATTAGGACACCCTAGATTGTTTGTGTGTTGATACCATAGTACTGTTTTGACTTAGAATAATTAGTGTACCTAGGTGAGACTTCCAATGCTACGGTATGCCCTGACCTTGTATACTATTCCTTCAAATTGCATGATTTAGATAAAAAAAAATTTAGACCTTGATTGTTGGGAAATAGGGACGTCACCATTAGTATCAGTTGTAGATATATATGGGTTAGTCCTTGATGTGGGGATGTGTGTCTATAAACATGTAGCTTAGGGGATTTAGAGAGATATAGTATCAGCCTTGATAGGATGTACTAGTCTTTTGGTGAGTATAAATGTGTTATGAGAGATAGGGGCCTATATGTCTTAGTAATGCATCGTTCCTATGGTAATAGAATGTATTAATAGATGGTTTATAGGAAGATAATAGTTTGAGCAATATAGCCTATGATCAGTTCCTTTTCATCCTTAGGTAAGACCACTTTAAAATAGGTCCAGTCCCTTGGATATAGGTTCCAGTCCATATCTATTGAAGTTTCATTACGCCGTACAGCAGAGCAGTATTGGAGGTATTCCTAGATTGACACTTTTTAGATGTCGTTTATATTCCAGTGTTAGGAAGTGTATCTTAGATATTGGGTAGGTTAGAGGCTCTAGAAGGAGTACTATCGATCTTAAATTTCGAGGACAAAATTTTTCTAAGGGTGGGTAGAGTTGTAGCACAGTTTCCCAAATGAGGGTAATTTTGAAATTTTGTGTTTATAATTATTTTAATAATGATATTTAATTCATGATATGATTTTGGTGATTTTAAATCATTTTAAAATTATTTAAATCAATGACTTGTGGTTTTGACGTTTTGCTAGTGAAACCCTAGAGACTGTTTGACCTAGAGCCTAACCATGTGATTATGATATTTTAATGTCATTTTTGGCCTAAGGATATTTTTTGTATTTAACCTCTTTGAATTATTTTGATATTATTTATTATTTATGATATTGTTTTGGGGTTATTTGAGTCGGGTTCGAATTTCAACTCAATCCGACTTAAAACAGGGACCCGAGGATAGTTTGACTCTAGTGGGACCCACACACTAGTTAGGCATGGCCCACATGATATAATTTTAGTCCACATGATAGAAATATTTTAGTTAGAGGTTAGACTAATTATGGATAAGGTTAGAGTGATTAGAGACTTTAGAATGACTAATTTAGCCCCAACCAATTAGCCCTTTCCTAATACTCATAGAATAGGTTAGTGGGGGCATTTTGGACCTTACCATAATAGGACAAATAGCCCCATATGGCCAGCCACTTTGGGAGAGGATAGGCTCAAGTTTATTTCATTATTCTCGTCCACACTCTCTCTTGTTCTTCTCCAAATTCCTAGAGAGCAATCCCTAGCAATTTCTCCACCAAATCCTTCCATTTCACCACCAAATCTTCTTCTTCCTTCTCCATTCTAGCCAAGGAGGAAGCTACCCAAGTTTGGGACGATTCGGAGCTCGTTCGTGTCCTTTTGGAATCTCTACGTGTCGGTGTCGCTCCGAGAAGGCTTTTCTTCGATTCGATCTACCGGGAGGTATAAATCCCTTCTCCTTTTATTTCTTCATGTATATAGGTCTATTTTGAACCCATAGGAATGACCCCCATGGTTGTATCTCCATTTGTGTCCATTTCGTGTCCATTTGGAGGTCATAGGAGTGTCCTTTGTGTTGTGGTTGTGTCCATGTGGGAAAATCCCAAATTTGGACACACTATGTGTTGTTGTTATGTATGAATGAATTATTACATGTTTAATATCATATTTTTGTATTGGCGATGTGTTCTATAGTGTCTCATATATATATATTAGTGTAGAGAGTGAGTTCTTGATATATTATGTTATATACTTGTGTTCTTTTGTCTCAAACTACCTAAATCCGTCATGATTTTTATCCACGTTTTAATTTCAGCCCTAACTTAGAAATGTCATAACTTCTAGCTCACAGCTCGGTTTAATCTCCCGTTTTTTTTAAAAGAAGCGTATTGAAGTTATATTTCCAAAAACATATATTAGTAGGCCTAATTCTTTCTGTAACGTTCTGGAGAATTATTTGAGTGTCAGCTGTACGAAAGACAAACGCGTTCTCGGTGTTTTCGCGATTCCGGGAGTTTTCGGAAACGAAAACGCGATCCGTTTGAAGTTTCGGAAAGCTAACACATAGATCTATAACATACTTTAATCCTAAATTTTAATTCATGCTGAGATGGTACAGTATTGATTATTAGTAGGAGTTACTATTCGGCATATGCATTTTGTGCACCCTTGTGTGTAATAATGTTCTATTTGATTTTAACCCATGTTAATGTATATACATTATGTACTTAAATAGAGAATACAAGCATGAGTAAATGGTTAAATAAATGATGTATGAGGTGTAAGTATCCTATCTAATGTAAGTATGATAAGTATGGCTTGTAATGAATATGTAGGTTCCATAGTATGTAATGTATGGTGCATATAGTGGTACAAGAGAATAAATGAATGATGAATGAATGCAAGCATGAATGTAATATAATAATAGATGTAATGTATACAATATACAAGTTAATAAGATGTAATGTTCTATGTTAACACAAATCCTATATTACCTCATGTACCCCCTTATACTATGTTGACACTATCACACTTGACACATTGTTCACTTACACTTTGACACTCTTTGATATGTATACACTATGTATGCCCATTTAACCCTCACTTGCCCCTTTGCCATGTTCACATACACACACATAGCCTCTTAAATAAGTATTTATGAATATAGTTAACTTAGCTATGTATGTATTATATATATGTTAGCATATTGTGTTGTAATATATAAGTTTATATAACCATTTGAAATGCCATGATTATAGACCTAATGTTGAATACCAATATATGCATGTGTATATATGTGTAGACATATATAGCTTAAAGTAATAGATTACCTAGTGTATATCCAATGTGAATTCTTGCCTATTTGAGTATTAAATAATTGCATCTATATAGAGTTGGGTGTATGTTGGCTTGTATAGCCTTGTATTGATGTGTGCTTGCTAGGATAGTCTTGGTTAGGCCTATAAGACTTACTGGGTTAGGACATGACCTAGTTTGACCTAGTTTGACTAGTGTAGTTGACCAGAGTTGACCAAGGTTGACTTTGACCTAGTTTGACCTAGTTTGACTAGTACAGTTGACCAGAGTTGACCAAGGGTTGACTTTGGCCTAGTTTGACCTAGATTCATGTAGAATGCATTGTAGTGCTTTATATTACCCTTCTGGACATGTTGTGACTTGTGCTGTTCTAATTAGGAGCCAGACACCTCTCCTCGGACAGTATCTTTACCTTGGACATTCAGATATCAGGCGAGTACATTCTCTGATCATTTCATATCCTATTTAGAATTATTTTCCTGCTTTAAATTACTTTACTTGATACTGTCACGTTGGTCACACGGATTGGTACTATAGGATCTTTTCATGAGATGTTATCTCCCTCGGGAGCATCGGATACTGCATGTTTTGTGCGTTTCACGAATCATCACGTATCTCTATGCTTCCTCTGATTCACGAATCGCTTGTGACACATGTACTCTCATGTTCACAGAGCCATCATGAATCACCTTCACGTATCACTCATTTTATGAGCCATGTGAAGTTTCACGAATCTTAACATAACTTGAACAGATCCTTGTGTATTGATTGGGGATGGGGGAGTAGAAATAGACATGTGAATATTATCCAAGTAGCTGTAGTCATGAATCACTCTCTTAGCTGTAGTCATGAATCTCCTATGCCATTCACATTTATATTTTACTCTGACTCACTAGTTACTGTTAGTTCTCTATGTATAGTAGATATTTCTATTACAGTTCTCTCTGTTTACATACTGTATTTCCTTCAGATCCTGTATCTTACTTTACTGCATGATTATATTTTATAACCTGCTATGATCTGTTGAGATGTACTGTGCTCGCTCCAGTCCTGACTGGACCCGTTGATAAATTTTAAGATAGCCTGGAGGTTGCCTGCTAGCCTAGAGGAGACAGTAGAGGTTGCATAGATAGCTAGGGTTTTTGCTTATAGTTTATTTTCAGTCATCTTGAGTTGTATTTATGGATTACTGTATTTGAGTTTTGAGATGTATTCTGAGTTTGTATCTTAGACACTTAGACTTCTATCTGTTGTATCTCTTTTCGATTTCATGTTTTATCTATCTTCCTTTATGCTCTACCTTAGATGTGATTGAGTTTACATTCTGCTATGTCACCCCCATTCGGGGAGTATAAACTGTTTAGTCTTATACTGTTAGATGCATTGAGACCTAGGACAACGTTCTACCACAGACACTGTGGCGTAGGCTGGGCGTTGTTACGTTCTCGTGCCCTAACTCTAGGGTACGGGTCGTGACATGGGAGAGGCTGAGGCGACGGTGAAAGGGGAGGTTGGGGGAGGGAGGGGAGGGAGGAGGCCGACAAGGGCTAAACAATCGGGCGGCCAAGTCGGAGGCAACATGGACGCAGATGGCGAACACTATATATATATATATATATATATATATATATATATATATATATAGATAGAGAGAGAGAGAGAGGGCCGGTTGTGTCGGTCGAGCTGCGGTTCTATGCCACGTGGCGGCTATCCGTCGACCCCGCTCAAAGTTTGGGTGGCTGGATGGCCACCCGATTTCATGGAGTCGGCTAAGGAGAGCCGACTCCTTATATAAAACATCGTACAGTCAGCAGTGGCTGATTGGAGGGCTAGCCTATCGTTCAGTCAGTGGCTGACGGGTGCACCCCCCACTGCTGACTGGATAATTAATATTTATCATTACACAAATCTCTAAAAAAATTGGGAAAAATCCTATTAATTCTGAATAAATTCCTAAAAAATCCAAAAAACTTGGAAAATTACAGAAAATATTTGTAACTACCTAGAACCGATACAAAAATACTTTGTGTCAAAATAGTCCCCAAATGATCTTATAGTAAATCATGAAAGTCATTAAAATATAAAATTTTCATAACATAAATATCTAAAAAAATCTAAAAATTATAAAAAATATGAAATAGATAAATAGCACTTATATAAGCTATATAAAGGCTATATGACCATAGCATGGTCATAGCTGACCTATTAGCTTAGGCTTAACCCTTATGATCATAAATTTAATCATATTTAAATAAAATAAAATAAAATTTAAAAATTCGGGAAGTGAGCTTACAAATCTACCTACCTTAGAAAAATTTTATCCTCAAAATTTCAAAGGATATAGAATATAAGCAAGAGACAAAATTTTAATTAGTACGAATAAGTACGAAAGAAATGATACGATTTATGACCAAAAAAGGGTTAGGCATGATTCGTGAATCGAATCGAACTTAAGGAAAGATGTGGTTTCGCATGATCAAAAAATATAGTCAAAAGGGTCTGGTTTTGATAAAATCATTTGGGAATGATCAAAATCATGATCAAGTATTTTAGGTACGATCAACATATTTAGGCACGATCAGAGATTCAAAATCTAAGTACGATTATGAATCTAGTCGACTAGGAAAAAATACAGTATTGGTTCTAAATGATTGCTAGGAAGAAAGAAACTAAATGATGAGTCTTTTATAAGAATTATAAGAAAGGAGAGAAGAAATTCCAGTTTATTAAGAATATGGTAATAAGAAATAAGACATCAAATCAATTTGGAAAATTAGTAGTCGTATGCCAATAAAAGATATAGCCTCATGGTATTCGAAAATCATAAGCATATCCGAAGTCATTTACCGAGAATTTATGCCTCGTCAGTGTACATCTGGCTGCAGTAAACTCTTTGGTTTCATGATTTGAATAAGAATACGGTATCGAATAATCTATTAACTCTATCCAATATTGACATAATAACTCAAAGATTTAATTAGGGCAGCTGGATATAAGTCTAATAATATTTGATAACTTACGCTTACTTGAAATTATTTCAACATAGGGGTCATGCTTTGCCAGTGCGCTGCTGGCTCCAGTGAACTCGCAGTATCCGTAATTCAAAATAAATAGGGACAATGCGCATCTGTCTTGCCATTGTAAGTCATCGAAAATTATTTCAACTATATCCATAAGAATTTTAAACGAGCTTCTAAAATTCAAACAAGTCGATCATGATAGAAAAAGTGCAAGTATCTGTCCTTGAAGTAAAAGTATCAATTTTGAAAATCAACGATCGATTAGAAAAATGTTTGAACACAAGAGAAGTAAAAAATTTTAATTTCCATTTCTCTAATATTCAAGGATCGAGGGAAAAACATAAAACAAAAAGTGATTAGAAATTAATATATGGATAATTGAGTCATGTTAGGCTCAAAAGTCAACGGATGAAAATAGAATATTAACTTTTAGAAAATAATTACTTTGCTAATAGAAATAACTAAGTAATACAGATCTTACAATAATTAGAGAAGGCAAAAATAAAATTACAAAAATGATCAAGATTAGAAATTGAATCCTGGGAAGTATAGGCAAATAGTCAACCCACCTTAGTTCATACCATCGTATAAAAATACAATAGTGTATCCTTCTATGAAAAGTCATCTAATAGGGTTTAGAATTCAATGAATCCTTGGCTAAATCATATTGCCTACTTAGCAACCTTAACTACCCAATCAATCAAATTGAATAAGGGACTCCTACTCCTAGTCATCCCCCCTAAAAATCAAATCAATCATAATTGTGAATAAGCATATCCTAGTCGCAAGCTCGTAGTAGTAGACTAATATAGGTACTACCACGAATTACACAATTTTACAAAAACTGACCTGCATGGGCTACCAAAAAAACTTGTCACGACCTGTACCCACTTTTCGAGATACGAATATGTATGCAAGTCCAGCATATGCCACAATATCGGCGGTAGTATGCTGTCTAGCCCGCAATAAGCAAAATTCTCATAAAATACTATCTTTATTACTCATTCACAACAACTAAATTAATTTAAAATATTCACAAGTTTTACAGTTAATCAAAATATAATGTCTTACAAATATAAAAAACTACCAACACATCTAACTAGTCTTCTAGGGTTGACCTTCGCATATGGGTATCCCCCATATATTCCATAGCACAAAAGTAAGAAGCACGACAAGTCACCTACAACGATCTAGTCAGGAAAGGAGCAAAGTACAACCATATTGCATTTAATGTTGTTAGCACAAAATAAGCTAGAAACAATAAAAACCAATAATCGTAGAACATATAAAGAACTAGCAAGATATGAACTAGATATGTAAAGCAATAATCATGAATGATTAAGCTAGTAGAAAAGAAGCATGAAGATAAATAACTTGAATTAAGATAATGAACAATAAAACGACTATGTGTGAAATACCTTTTGATACATAAACAATTGGGCTAATACGACACATCATATGATGGCTATCTACAATAATAGGGTACAGCTAACTCATACGTGCAGTGTATGACTTAGCTATCCACAATAACAATAGTTGGGTATGTTCACATACCTACCGAGTATTTTCTCTCCCAACTTACTAATAATCAATAACGGTCAATGATACAATATGAATGATATAATAAGCCTATCATGTCACTATAGTGTCTCAATAGAATATCAAACAAGGAACCAATAAAGAAAGCATCATAATGTACCAAAACATAATGCAATACTGTACTTGTCTGAACCCTTGAACAAAACTGTAGTCACAAGTCGAGGATGAGAGGAATACTAATCTAGAAGATATCAACCCATATCGCACATTGTACCACGAATCGTGCACGAAAACACAAGTCAATTCTAAGATTATAATTCTAAAATCATGGAATAAGTGGCTAATAAGTTTCCTTATATAATGATAATTAATTCTAGAATAAATTACTTAAAAATCTAAGTTAACCTAATAGTAATCTGAAATATAGCTTAAATAAAGAAATTTGGCCATAGAAAGTTTTATTTTCAATTTTGGAAACCATGGCACGCAAATCGAGGCATGTCATTGACTATCTAGTCAAACGTCATGAACTCAAGATTTTGAAAGTGCATCTTGGTAGATTTTAGTGCCATGAGGTGCACCAAAATTAATCGTGCCGCAAAATCAGCTTTGGTCAAAAGATATCGCCGTTATGGCTAACCGTGACCAAATCGGTAATTTCGATCAAATCTGAGTTTAATTTAATAAATAAAATAGTAAACGAACCTCTAAAATTCTAAAAAATTATATGTCGAAGATTGTCGTGTTAGCTTTCCAAAACTTCAAACGAATCATGAATCGAAGCTTGGGATCTTCCGGGATCTCGAAAACCGTGTGACGTGCCAAGTTTTGGACAACCAACACTAAATAATTCTCCAGAGATTCACAAGCAAAATACTAAAAATAAAATATGTATTCTAAAGCTGACCTCGAGACGATTCCAACAAAAAAATAGCGCACGAAAACAAGGAATATGTATATTTAGGTTTTCTAGCGCATGAAAAAGTCGGGAGTCTCGAAGGAGTCTTCTCTCCCAAAATCGGCCACAATAATTTAGGTTTTATGAATACGAAATATATATATATATATATATATATATATATATATATATATATATATATATATATATATAGAGAGAGAGAGAGAGAGCGGGATAGCTGTGTCGGTAGAGCCACAGCTCTATGTCACGTGGCGGCTATCCGTCGGCCCCGCTCAAAGTTTGGGTAGCTGGATGGTCACCCGGTTTCATGGAGTCGGCTATAGAGAGCCGACTCCTTATATAAAAACATCGTACATTCAGCAGCGGCTAATAGCCAGGCCAGCCTTCCGCGTAGTCAGTGGCTGACGGGTGGGCCCCCCCACTGACATGATAACTAATATTTATCATTACAAAAACTCTTAAAAATCAAGAAAAACCTATTAATTCCAAATAAATTCCTCAAAATTCCTGAAAAATCCTGGGAAATTATAGAAAAATATTTGTAACTACCTAGAACCCAAACAAAAATACTTTGTCTCAAAATAGCCCCCAAGTGACCTTATAGTAAATCACAAAAGTCATTAACATATAAAATCTTCATCAAATAAATATCTAAAAATTATAATAAAATATGAAATTGATAAATAACACTTATATAAGCTATAAAGGCTATATGACCATAGTATGGTCATAGTTCACCTATGAGCCTAGGCATAACCCCTATGATCATTAAATTAATCATATTTAAATAAAAGAAAAAAATTTAAAAATTCGGAAAGTGGATTTACATAGATTCTCTTCAAAAGTCACGCGCACAACGTTTCTGCGTGCCAAAAACCTATGTGCGCATCGCATATGTGTGCATGGATTTTCTTTCCATCTTGCTATAAATAGAAGGAGCCTTCCTTCATTTTGCACCCCCGTGTTATCCACACTGAGGAATCAAGAGAGTCGGAGCAATTTTTTCTCGTCGTCATATCGTCAATGGAGTAGAAACCACTACAACATTTGATATCCACCGCCATACTTTCCCATAATCAAAATTCTTGTACTTAGAGTTCCTGTTTAGGACTTCTCTGTACTTTTTTCATTTGTAATACAAAAAGTTCATATAACTTTTATCCATGGCAAAAAACTAGAATTTGCAGGGGACTTCATTCTCCTCTGAAGAGAAGGTGACGTAATTCGACGATAACGTACTCGGGTCTTCTCAAAAGATGTTGGTCGTACGTTTCGACCAACAAGCTTTTAAAGGTCTACTCTCAGGAGATTGTGTCGGCTCCTCTTCCAGGCTGGCAAACCTAAGAAGATGCACAAGGCATGGGTGGTTAAAGCCCGTGTGGCTCGTCGACTTTCTGTTGATGAGATACTGCTTGCCTCTGAAAATGCGCATCATGCGCCTATACAAGCCGCCTCTATGGCGCAACAAATCCTACTCCCTAACTCTGGCAAAAGAGTTAAGGTTGCCTCAGGGTCAGTATATGGGGTTGAGAGGCACGATGCTGACTTCCAGTCCCAAACTAAGGCACAACAGAAGAGGAATCCCTCTGTTCAAGGGCACAAAAACTCTTTTATACGTAGCAAAGCCAGTATATTTGATATGCTTTCTTGCCACATGGATCCCAATCTCCAGGCACAGGCAGGGGATCAAAACTTGGATTCTGAGTACTATGTGCCCTTGAGCACTAGTGAAAGAATTCCAAAGCAGCATGGGGCATGCACGTTCAAACTACCATGTCAACAGCGGACCAAACACATGCGCTGACAGTAACACGCTTAGCTAATGGTAAGTTTTACAGAACCAACCCAGGCGCACCCGTGCCCAGAATGGGTCGATTTCCTAAGTCTTTCTATCACTTGGGCACATCCGATGCACTAAAACCAAGCCAGGGTACAAATCTTGCGTTATCAAACCTATGCGCCACATGGGCTCCAGGCATGAAGTGGGTTTGACTCACAATAAGTCTTCCACCAACGATCTGAGCACATCTCATGTGTTGGAACCATATCAGGAAGCACCACCCTCATATACACACCCAAGCGCTCGGCTTAGCCAAGCGCATGAAGTGGGTGTAAGTGTGGACTCTCTTCACATGATTTGTATGACGTGACTAATCACAAATGCAAAGCGAAGGAGACGACCGTTATGCACAATATGCCTGTTTCAGGGCATGATTGTGCTATTATCATCAACTACTGCAGCAAAATAGTAGCCCCTCTACCAATAAGGCAGTCTGTATTCCAATGACTACAACCAGCAGCACCGGTCCGACAACGTATCGGAAAGAAGGTGCCGATAAAGGACGAGGAAGAACTTCTTGTTGCCTCGTGCCATGCCACATGGCATTCACCTTCCTTGAAGAGGAGTTCTAAAACCAATAATCCTCCGATCTGGCCAATACATCAAAAAGTCGGCCCCGAGGTAGCAAGCTAGTCGTACCCAGCAATGGGGTATTTTAGCACACCCGTTCAAAAACTAAATCTTCCTAAGAGAGACTGCTATTTTACCAGTAGTACGGGCTGGGGGTACTAAACCCCGACATTCCATGATAATCCTTCATTCCAACAAGATAAGGTTTCTCATGGAACTGACACTGATGCATCTGGAGGTACGTATTATCAACAAGCTGGGGGTAGCTATCCCCTGGATTCTGTGGACGACACCAATTTGCCCATCTTTACCTAGGATAGTGAGGCTCAAGGGTTTGAGCAGGAGAGCGAGAGGTCCATTATACCATCCACTTCCCCTCATTTGATGTCAATGCACATGACATGGGCTGACAACACAAAAGGTAAGGGGTCAAATCATCGACAATGCATAAAGATTATCGAAGCAGGTCTCCAGACGTTAAGTGAGTCTATGCAAGCTTTGCCTAGGTGGTCTTAGAACTCAAGGATAGATTACCACCAAGCGCCCTGCTCCAATCAATCAGGATCCAGGAACTAACGGAGAATCTAACACACCCTCCCAAGTTCCACTTACGACTGAGAACCGTACTCTGCCATGATCATTTGTCCCGTATTTATCAGAGGACATGCATGAAGCTCCGAGGGAGTTACAGGCTCGCTTTGACGCTAAGGACAGGTGGGAGGCACTCTAAAATATTGGATTCGACAATCATATCCTCCTGAATGGATCAATGTGGTTTACCCTCCCAAGTACAAACTATAGTCGTTAATCACGTTCGATGGGAAAGATTCTCTCCGTCGATTGACATACTTCGCCTCTATGACGGGGCACTTGCCAAAGGATGCCATGCTCACAAATCTGTTCATTGGGGCATTGCAGGGGGTGGCATATGAATGGCTCTGTAGCCTTCCTCACAACTGTATCTCGTCTTTTGACGACCTCAAGCGATCTTTGTTTCATGATTTATGAAGGAGGAATGTATATGATACTGTCAGTGTCATGACCTACTCCCATTTTTCGGGATACTAGTACGTAGCTAAGTCCAGCCTAAGCCGCAGCGTCGGTGGTAGTACGCTGTCTAGGTTTCAATACTAATCTTAAATACAACAAAATCATGTGTAATTGTTCATTCACAATAACTATTTATTATTTAAATCCAATAATACAACAAAATGATGTTTGAGAACAAATCTACTAAACAATTTCAAATAAAAAACGAACTAATCTATCTAGAATCTACGATCGACCTCCAAGATCTCTATCTCCTCCGTATGGTCCATAGCACAAAAGTAGGAAGCATGTCAAGTCACCTGCAATGATCCAGTCAGAAAAGGAGCAAAGTACAACCCTATTGCATTTATGTAACTTAATACAAAATAGGCTAGACAGTAGAGATGCAGTAGTAGAACAATAAAGGAACATGCAGATGAACTAGAAATAATAAACATGTACAAGAAACCACTAGGAAGAACATGTATGAACGAGACAACTGGAAAATGTACATGAATAAGTAAACTTAACCAAACATGCTTTGAAATACCTTTCGACATGTGAACAACTGGGCTAATACGGCACATCATAGATGACTATTCACATTTTTGGTACGCCTAACCAATACGTGAGGTGTATGACTTAGCTATCATTCATTAGAATTTGTTCGCACGTCTACTTAGCATTTTCCCTCCCGACTCACTAAACAGTCAATAAACAAGCAATGATACAATCGAACCTATCATGTCACAAGCGTGTCTCAACAAGATAATGAACACAATGAATGATAGCGTTATAACGTAATAAGCACATAAAGTAACAGCATACTTGCCTAGAGTTAAGTTGAAATTGTTGTGTGACTTGATCATGTTGACACAAAATAGGTTAAAAACTATAGTCATAATTGGTCCGAAGAGATAAAGATGTCCGGATCATAACATCCAATGATTTCCAAATAAGTCCAATATAGAGAAACTCCAAAGTTGTCGTTATGACTAATCATGACCAAATCGGTAAACCACCGGTCAAATCTGAGTTCAAAGAAAAAATAAATAATAAACAAAATTTTGAATTTTTAGAAAAATTATTTGTTGTAGATCTTCGTGTCACTTTCCAACACTTGAAACGAATCATAAAACGAAGTTTGAAATCTCCCAGAATCTCGAAAACAGTACGATACATCAATTTTGGACAACCGATACTCAAATAAATCTCCAAAAATTCACGTAAATAATTATAAAAAATAAAAAATATATTGAAAGTAACCTCGATACGGTTCTAACAAAAAAAGTAGAGGTGAAACGGAGCCTGGAGTTGGTCGCAATGGCTTCTCGATGTTGTTATAGCTTCAAAAAAACGAGGTTGAATTTATGACAAATTTTGACCTATTTTGGACGAAAGAGAAATTTTGGTAAAGAAAATATGGAGATGACAAATGTTCAATCGGTATAATAATGAGTAGCAAATATTTAATTAGGAATAGATAAGAAGGATTTTGGTTTTTGGGAGAAGAATAATGACTCCTTAAATAGATGTAGATTGACTCAATTTCATATTGGAATGATCAAGAATCTAATGATTAAATCTTTCCATTAAATTCAAATCAAATCAATCCCAAACTTATATGGATCAAATCTCAATACATAATTGATCATAATAAATAATATCCAATATTATCAAATAAAATTTAAAGTATATTTTCATAAATCCAAATCTTATAAAAATAATTTAACAAATCTTTTTATTGGTCAAAGATAATAGTTATTAATTTTAAAACTAAATTAATCAAATCTAACTCTAATATTACAATAATAATTCAAATAATATTCAATATTATCAAATAATATTTTAAATATTTTTATAAACTCAAATCTTCAAAATAATTTGTCAAATCTTTTGTCATTCAAAAATTTATCGAACTAAAAATAAAATAAATAAATATTTTCTAACTCGAAAATATTTAAAACTAAAAATAAATTTTAAAAATTCGAAAAGTGGGCTTACAAATCTACCCACTTTAGAAAAATTTTGTGCTCAAAATTTCAATATATGACAAAGCACAACTAAGATATGATACGATAATGAAGAATTAAAATTCTAGGAAAATATACGAATTGGCATAATCAAAATAGTCTAGTCGCGATCAAAAGTCGTTAAGAATGAACCAATCAAAATCTTTCGGCACGATCTGTTACTTAACCTAAATCACTTAGACACGATCATAGATTCAAAATCTAAGTATGATTATGAATCTAGTGGAATAGAATCAAAATATAGTAATCAATTCTAAATGATTAGAAGGAAGAAACTAAATCACGATTCTTGAATAGGAAAGATAAGAAGATAGGGAGAACTAGCAGTTTATTGAGAAGATGGTAGTAAAAAATAGGAAATCAAATTAATTTGGAAATAAGAGTACATGGTTTGTGGATAAGGAAAAATCAATAGTCATATGCAAATAAAGATATAGCTTATGGTATTCGAAAACTGTATGTATATCTGAAGTCGTATCACCAAAATTCATGCCTCACCAGTGTACATCTGGCTATAGTGAACCCTTGGTATGATAAATCAAATAATGATATGGTATCGAATACTTTATCAATTCTACTCAATATTGACATGATAACTCAAAGATCAAATAAGACAACTAAAACATAGTTTATAATATTCAATAACCTACGCCTACTTGAAATTACTTCAACTTAGGGGTCATGCCTTGCCAGTGCGCTGCTGGCTGCAGTGAACCCACGTCTCCATAATTCAAATAAATGGGGGTAGTGCACATCTGCCTTGCCATTGTAAGTCATCAAAATTTATTCCAACTATATCCACAAGAATTTCAACGGAACTTCTAGAAATTCAAACAAGTTCCAAGACGATCAAAATAGAAGAAGTGTAAGTATCTGTCCTATAAGTCTCAATGCTTGAAAATAAAAAATGATAGATTAGAGAGAAAATAACTGAAGACAAGAGAAGTATACACATTCTAATCTCCATTTCATGGATATTCAAATGATTAAGGAAAAAACTTTGAATCAAAAATAACTCGAAATTCATATATGGAAAGAACCTCCCCATTAATTTTTGGCTTACTTCGCCCCCATGACAGAGCACTTGCCAAAGGATGACGCCATGCTCACGAATTTGTTCATCGGGGCATTACAGGGGGTGGCATATGATTGATTTGTTAGCCTTCCTCACAACTGTATCTCGTCTTTTGACGACCTCAAGCGACTCTTACTTTCACAATTTTACGAAGGAGGAATGGATATGACACTGTCCACCCTTATGGACATTGCCCAGAAGTAAATGGAGAGAGTCCGTGCCAACGTCGAATGCTTCCGTCAGGCATCCTTGAGGCTATCTCCTGGTATTCCCGAGTCGGTATGATGAACGCATGTCACATATGCTCCCCGCAATCAAGCTTTGGCACAACTCCACTCAGTGCACGCAATGGATGACATTCATTATTAGTGCCAATAGTGCTGAAAAGATTGCCAAGGCGCGCTTACTAGAAGTAAACTTCCCTACAGTTGACGATAAGGAAAACTGCCACTCCGGCAGCAACCCTGCTAACAACGATGGAGACGGGAAAGGCAAGCAAGCCCTAATCTTCATTATTTCTAAGGGTTCAGCATCCATGAACCAAAAGCCGGCAAAGACACAAAGGCCAAAGGAAATTATTCATTCAATGATGACGACGTGTTGGAACTTTTTAATATGATGATGAAGGGCGATAAGCTCCAGCTTTCTTCCACCAAGCGTCTCGACGAGGTGGACAAGATGTACAACCCCAAGTACTATCACTACACCGATACGTTCACTATTTACATGACTGTTACGTATTGAAGAAGCAAATACAATGGTTGATTAACGCCAAGGTCCTCTCACTTGACTATGAGGACAAGATGGTCACCGAAACATAGTGACCCAGTTTGGTAACTTCGCAAAAATGGGGGCCCAAGACGGCATCGTCCCAATTCCCGAGGCGAAAATAGAGTTCGTGAACCTCCCACCATCCCTTGACAATGCTAAGGGGCTGGTACCCCTTACAATGCCGTAAGATAAAATTATGTGGTCCACCTAGATCTAGCTGTGGACGTGATGCAACCGACTACGTCCTGCCAGGAAAAGAAGTCTAAGTCATGTCGCATGGTTTCCGACGTGGCCGATGAGGCACTGGTGGGCAACACCCAGTCAGGTCTATCCTACCAGCGGAAAGGCAACCCGGCTCCGGAGGAAGATGTACCTTCACCTCCTATGGATACTGTACCCAATACTTCGGAGGAAAGTCCATCCCAGCCTCCTGTAATGGATAAACAAATACAGAAGGAGACTCGCTTAGATAAACCACTAAAGAAAGATTATGCAATGGGGGTAATAAAGCCATAGAACTTCGACATATTGGCACAACTTGCTAATACTCCGGGCAAGGTTGTCACTCTTCGAGCTTCTCTGTCTCTACAAAGAGACCCGGGATTCCTTGAGCGAGGTATTACAACATGCCGACTCCTTCCTCAGTCAGATCCAACAACCTGAAGAAGACCCAATAGCTTCCCATATTGTCATAGTGTGGTCGAAATAATATCTAACATCACTTTCTCTCAGCAAGACATGTTGTTAGAAAATAACAAGTATATACAAGGTATAGTGGCACCAGCAAAGCGGATCGGATGCACGTCGATCCAGGATCCTCTCTCAGAATCATCCTTTGGAGCCTGCTCTAAACTCTGGCCATACTGATGCATCATCTGTCTACTTTCAGCAGAACTATTAGCGACTTCAATGCCGACAAAAGTAGCCCCTTGGACAAGATTCTCCTTAGATATCAAATGTGCGACTTGTAAACGGAGGTGACATGTTATGTCCTCGATGCTGATGTATCCTACAATATATTGCTTGGGCGCCCATGGATACATAAGTACATGATAGTACCGTCCACGCTCCACTAATGTATGAATTATGCTGACATCAACAGACGGGTTAGAGCAGAGTTTGTTGATGTCGATCCCTTCAAAGGGATCGAGGTCTACTATGCTGATGCATATATTTATCAGTCAGTTCTTTAGGAGAAATATGACGCTGACGCCGACAATGAGGCGGAGGCGAAGGTAACTTTTGATGAACCCGTAAGGGTTCGCCTTAAAGGACGTGCTCCTAACACATCAACTCCCATGGTAGTCAAACTCCAAGGGAGGACTCAAGAACCTCTCGTGGCTAAACTTTATGGAAAGCCACAAGAAGTACTTGTGGTCAAACTCCCAAGAAGAGCCCCACGACCGCCGACAAGAGAGAACCAGCCAGCTGCACGGACCCCAGCACACCTAGTTGTCAAACTACGGGGAAAAACTTCTAAACCTCAACTCCCAGCAGTTGCAGATGGTGAGTTAGATGAATACATAGCTGCTCATATTGATGTACCATTACTAGATGATGTAATCCTCTGTGACCAAATTCTATATTTTATTAATAAAGGGTTTTCTTTGAATTATCCTGATCCTGCACAATAGAATGTCATGTACCTTAGATAACCCTCTAGGCTCACTGCAAACATAAATAGCACCCGTTAATATTGTTTGCTGGGTCCTTCCATCCCGAGGAGCTTTCTTTGTGGTTCCAGCCAGAAAGAAGAAGGAGAATACTATTATCTTCGACAAGGTGGAATGTCACCAAAACCTTATCCCAATTGAACCGGAGCCTGATAACGCCAAGATGCAAATTTACCATTATACCTCTCAAGCCAAACATCTCATCCAAAAGATGGGTTAGGACTTGAATAGCGACAAGGGCTTAAACTATGGTAAAGGTTGACGCATGCCTGTACGCCTTCCTGCCCCAAAAGACAAGCCTCGAGATTACTACAATGGTACTCGTCGTAGGCTATGTAATACCCTCAACAACTCCAGAGAGTTCGGAAGCCGAAATCAGGGTGCACTCTCACTTGTCTGAATCCTCTACTTGGGACTCCGATACTAACATGGGCCAGGTGTAGCCTCCCTTCCCGAAAGTTTTGAAATATTTTATTATTATTATTATTATTATTATTTATTTGATTAAATGGTAATTTTTAGATTTTCATAAATAATTATTTAGTTAATTACTACGATAGATGACTTTAGCCATGGTTGAGTTTTGAAGTACCAGACGACTAGAAATCACGGTACAGATAGTGCAGTGGCGTACTTTGACTAGTGTTTAGCCATGGTAGGAGAATGCCGAGCCATATGTGTGTTCTAACTAGGAAAACCAGGCCAGGTTGCGAGTTAACCCCTATAAATGATTTAATTAGTTATTTATTAATATTTTGACTTTTAGGAAATTCGGTTATACCAAACTAGTCCGGACTGGGCCAGAACCGAACCCAAGCCCATACAGGTTTGTAGTGAATCCTAAGACGTCCATGACGATATACTTTGAGCGTATACTTCTACCTTGTTTTAAGTGTCTAATAAATATTTTCCTAGAATAATTGTTATATATATATAATATCAATATTCAGTTATTTTGATTGAATATTTATCCTCGAAAATATGATAACTATTTCCTTAGACATACTTGTGTATTTGGAATCTAGACTATATAGATTTTGGGTGTACAACTATTGTTCTTGTCACTAGTCCATTAACTGTTATTATAAATATTAAATATATCTAGTTTACTTATGTAATAAATATTATTTATATGGCTTGTGCTTATATATATGTGTATATGTACATATATATATAATAAATGTATAGGTCATTCTAGATATATAATAAGATTTTGGAGTATATTTGGTTATATGAGTAATATAGGAATATATATATACATACATATATATATATATATATATATATATATATATATATATATATATATATATATATATATATTCTAATATATATATATATATATATATATATATATATATATATATATATATATATATATATATATATATATATATATATCTATATATATATATATATATAGTTGTATTAATATTAATATAGAAAAAGAAAAAACAAGAAAACAAATAAGAGCCCTGCTGAATGGGCCCAACCCGACCCTAGGCCTGAGCCCCCAAGGCCCAGCCATTTCTCCCCTAGCTTATCTTCCCAGCAGCTAAGTCAATAGAAACTCGATCGGTCACCATTCAAATTCAACAAAAGCAGTAGCATTCCAGCCTTCACCCAATAATCCCAGCCAAGCCCAGCCCGTGAACCAAGCCAGTAAATCCCAGCCCGACCAAGACTGGCCAGCCAGTTGGGCCAAACGGACCACAGGCCCACAAGAGCAGCCTCATAACCAGCTCAAACCGAGCGTTAAACCCCCACCCCCTGTTCTGTTTCAGTACAGTCGTATTTATACGTATGTGAACGAAAAAAAAATCGAGAAAACCCTAACCCAATCTCGATCCCCTGGTTCGTGATCCATCCCAGTGCCGCCCTGGTCCTGTACGCCACCGCCGTACGCTGCCCTGGGCCACTGGCCGGTCGGCCAAGCCACGCGCACAGCAGAGGATGCATCGACTACAGCAGCGAGCAAAAGCCAAGGTACCCGTACTCCCGACTAAAAATTCTCTTATTTCCTCAACCAAATTTCTACTCGTAAAATTCTATGTGTAGATGGGTTAATCCTCTACACGACCCTTCATTTAGATCGATCTAGTTTACTCTAGTTATTTTTGAGAATTCTTGAAAAATCAGGAAATATAACAAACTTAGAATGCAAACACTACTTCCAAACCCTGGTTTGGAAGGCAATTTTCTGTCGATCAGTCGACAGTTTTGAGGAATCAAATTAAGACAGTCATAGACAACCTATACGGCAGTAAAACCCTCTTTATTGATTCCAATTTCATTAAGTAGGTGTAGAGTTATTCGATTCTAAAAATCGAGAAAAACCTAAGAAAATAGTTTTCAAAAACTAGAAAATTCATCGATACGACGTGCGTCCCGCCAATCCGGGCGACGTGGTCATGCACCATAAGCACCGAAAGGCACGTACGGATACTGCGGACGTGGTGGTGTGAAACCCATGTTTTTTAGTTACAAATTTTTTTATTTATTTAATATTTAATGGCTAAATTAAATTTTTAGAATAATGATTAGATAATTTGTTAATATTGATAATTAATAAAAGTGTAGAATTATTTTTAAAAGTTATTAATCAATAGTTAAACAATCAATTTAGTGTAAATTAATTTCTGAAAAATCTAAACTTGGATATTTGGTTGTCAGCCAGACCCGAACCTAATAATGAACCCCAAATTGTACCCAAAAAGTATTTTTTTTTTAAAAAAAAACAAAATTATTAAATTTTAAATTATACATTATATTTTTTCTAAAAAAAAAAATGAATGAATTTATATTAGGCCCAAGTCAATCACTGTATTTTTTTTTTTACAAAAGCCCTTTTTATTTTTAACCCAGCCCAAGTTCTTTATAATAAAGCCTTTGTTTTATTTTAAGATTAGAGCCTTTTGTAAAGCCTTGCTATCAAGCCCATCCAAACCAATTTCTTATTTATTATAACCATTCTCTTATAACTTTCTATGTAGAAAGAGAAGGAACCTTGGGGAGAAGTCTCTGTTGAGACTTTTGTCATTCTCAACCGAAGATTTTCTCGGTTATTTTCTTCTTCCCAACTCCCGACCTTTCCGCTCCTCATGCCGGCGCCATCAAGGCTCGGGAGGCCGATCATCTTCCCCCACGGGTAACCCCAACCCCTTTCTCACCTATTTAAACCCCATTTTCTTCATCCCTCTCCATCTCCAAAGTTTTTCTCAAACCACAAATCCTTAGATCTGATTTTTCCGGCGAGTTTCCCGACCTACCACCCTTCCCGGAGTTCCCGCGCGCCAGCACCGCTCCCCGGACCGCCCGACCCCGCGCGGTCTCCCGGTCCGTCGATCCCCTCCGGCGCACCCTCTGGCACCGGCGTTCGTTTCCGGTGACGGCCGTTCATCCCAAGTTTTCTACAGATCTGTTCTGTTTTGGTTTCGGTACACTCTGACCCAATGATTTATTTACCTGTCTGTGATGAACTGGTCCAACCCGATTCCAGTAGGAATTCGGGATTTCCAGTAACGTAACAATTACGTTACTATTTGTTTCCGAAGTTCTTTCGGAACGTTGGGATTCCGAGAACCCTTCGGAAGAAACTCTGGAGAATGATTAGATTTCTCATTTCTGAGTTTTACTATTCGATCTCGGGATTTTGGGATTAGTTTCGGAAACTGTCCTCTTCGAAATTTCTGAATAATCTTAATTCTGGTTCTGTGGATTAATTCTTGGTTATGTTGGGTTTCATTTCGGGTTCTGTGGTTTTTGAGAACTGCTGGTTGAAATTATGGATGATGATTTTTTTTTTGTGGTTCTGTTAGTATTTTTCTTTGGTGAAAATTTTTCCAATACTATTGAGTTTCCAAATTGGGTTCTGGAAATTGTGGAATGCTGTGTTGGTTTTGGAAACATTTAAATTGTTTGGAATTCGGGTTTCGGGAGCTATGTTGCAGGTATCGGACGCATTTCCCAGTTTTTGGGTTGACCAAAAACAGAGGGAATGCTGCCGAAATTTTCGGGAATTTATTAAATGATTTTTAAAATGATTTTTCGGATTAAATATTATTTTAATAATATTTTTGGGCGATGACCTTAATGGTCACTGGGCCCCAGCGAAATGCAAACGCACCGGTTCGACCGGACGTTGAGGCAGAGTAGCTAAACGTGAAGACTGGACCAGAGTCTGAGACTCACAATATTTTTTTATAATTTAAATTAGAAATTGTAGTTTTATAGTTATTTAATTTTGAGACTAACCATTTTTTGTCTTATTTAAATTCATGTAAATCGGGTTGTAAGGGCATAAGCCCAATTACTTATTCGTGCTGGAAGAATGTAATAATTATGTTTTATTTTTATTATTATCTGGATGTGTTTGTGTAGCGTAAATGTTAGAATAACTATAGATATATATATTAGTTGATTAATTAGTGATTTTCACACTTATTAAATAAATATTAATTTTATGTACAAAATGCAAGTTTTAATGATAAATTGCAATTTTTCCAAAAAGAAAAGTTTTACGTTGATGTTTTCTTGTAAATAGTGAACCATCTGATAATTGTGTTCTAATTAAAATATAAAGGATAAAATTGATTAGGATAGATAATAGAGATTATAATTAAGCACGCTTAGTTGGTTGAAGCAGTTTAATAAATATAGATGCTCCATTTGTAGGATTACGAAGGCGTAACTAGCATCTTTCGGAACCACCATCGAAGTCCAGTTTTAATCAAGGCAAGTACGGTTGTGGTTAATTGCAGTTTAATTAATTTTAGAAATTTTGCATGTTAAATACACAACTGTTACACGTACTCTCTCCTAGAGTAATATTGAATCATTGCATCGGGATAATGGGGAGTAGCGTAGTTATCTATGATCAAAGCCAAATAGTTAATGAATGTGCGAGCTTGCCCCTCTTCACACGGGGTTAGGCCGGACCGTATCAATAGGATACAATTGAATCATCCTAAACCGGTCATAGATACTGCTTACTCAAATCACAATTGTTTTATAGTTGAAAATCATTGTTTCAAAATTATTTAATATTGCAAGTTTCTATTAATTATGCAAATTGTTATTTTTCATAATTGTACTTGCTCCTTTCCTGACTGGATTCCCACCCCCAATAGGTCCTAATGATGAATCAGAACTACTGATTAGCAGTTACTACGACCCGGAGCTGTACCCTGCTGTACTCCCAGATGAGGTTCCTGGAGATGATGATAATACTTCTGCTTAGATGGAGTTTTAGCTTATCTTTATTTTAAAAATAAATGTTATGTTAAAGTTGTGGTTTTATCTGAACTCTTTTGTAATAGACAAGTTTAAATTATCGTTTAAATAGACGTTGTGGCAAATGTTAATTCCAAATGATGTTGTTGATTACCTGCATTATGGATTACAGCTTACTGCCGCCGTCTCATCAACGGCGCAGGCTGGGCATGATCCGAGTCGACCCAAGAAATTGGGATCGGGTCGTGACATATTTTTAGTGGTGGCCTATGCAGGTCTCTAATATCAACAACTTAGGAAAACCTAGGAAACAATTAGAACACTAGAACATCAAATTGCCACAACATAGGACCGATATATATACATATTATTATTAAATATTTTTTTTTTGACTATAGATAGGCTACCTTGCTTATGTTTTTATCCTAAAACTTCCAGAGAATGACCACTGACAATACCAACCCTGCTGGCGATAGAATGTCAACACCTGACCATACCCCACCTCCCCAACAAGTCCGGATCCTACACCTCGGCAGCTGGCCGACCGTCCCCATAATACAATAATGGATCCATCATCTTCTCGGATGGAGATGCAACCCCCTATGGTTACGCCCACTCCAGCTGCCCCACCAGTGCCTGTGGACCCCACTGACCTCATAGGTCTGCTAAGAGGAGTACTAGAAGCCCAGAGAACTCAAGCTGAAGCTCATCGTGAGCAGACGGCCATTATGAGAGAAGGCATGGAAAACGCCCATAGCGTGGCAATGGCTGCACTGGAAAGAGGAGAACCAGCTCAACAGGAACCAAGGCCTGCCAAGGTAAACATAAATTTAAGAATTAATTTATGTAATAATAAGGCCATTTAATTAATGGAAATCATATTGCCAAGGTGGGCGATATTGAGAGCTTTAAGAAGCAGAACCCTCGACCCTTCAAGGGAACCGAGGGAATTGTCTATGCTGATGAATGGCTCGACAATATGGAGCGTCTTCTGAGCGTTGCTCGGCTTCCAGAAGACCTCAAGGCCGAAGCAGTGGGACTTCAACTGCAGAATGTAGCAAGCACCTGGTATCGGAATGAACCCCGACTCCAGGATAGGCAAGTTGACTGGGACACCTTCAAGAGGTTGTTCCAGAGGAAGTTCTTTCCAACTTCAGAGTTGCGGGAGATGGAGCGACAATTCCAGAACCTGAAGCAGGGCAACATGACTGTGGAAGAATATGCTGCTGAATTTGGCCAGCTCAGCCGATTTGCCAAGAATCTGGTGGCTGATCCTGACGATCGTGCTGAAAGGTTCAGATATGGACTAAGAGAAGAGATCCGCACCCATGTGATCTCAGGCAGTGCCAAGACTTACGAGAAGATCCTGGAACGAGCACAAGACATAGAGAAGAGCCAACCTGCCCGCTCGAAGAGAGATTATCCTGGAACTAGCAACTTCCAGGGTAATCAGAAGAAGCCCAACAACAACAACAACAACAACAGGCCCCAGCATCACCAGCAAGCAAGGAATAATGATGTAGCACCCCAGAAGCAGATCCCTGTTTGTAGCTATTGCAAGAGGCCGGGTCATCAGGTGAACATCTGTCGGAAGAGGCTTGGACAATGTCTGATCTGTGGGTCTACCACCCACCAAGTGAAGGACTGCCCCTCAGCGGCCAACAGAGCTGGAGGAAATCAGCAGAAAGGACCTCTGCCCACTCAGCAACAACAATTTGGGCAGCATCAACAGAAGATGGGGCGAGCTTTTGCCCTAACTGCAGAGGAACCAGAGCCGGAGCAGGAACCTAATGCGGATGTCATATCAGGTTACATCTATGTACATTCTCATCCTGCATTAGCTTTATTCGACACTGGTGCAACACACAGTTTCATAGCAACAAAGTTTATCTCTGCACACCATATAGTTACTGGCTTTAGCAAGAGGATTTGTAGGGTTATGACTGGAGGTGGACCCCTACCTATAACAGAGACCTGTAATTGCCCCATTTTAATATTTGCCCATAAGTTTGTAGCACCTTTACTGGTAATGTCCTTGCCCAACTATGACATAGTCCTTGGAATGGACTGGTTGAGCAAGCAGCATGCGCTGATAGATTGTCACAGAGGATGTGTAATCTTCAGCCCACCTGGAGGGCCAGAGTTTGAAGTCTCTAGAGCTCCGGAGGTTATGGAGAGTATTGTCTACTCTATTACTGAAGAACCTGGACCACCCCATCCTATCATAGCGGAATTCATGGATGTTTTCCCTGATAGTCTTCCTGGACTACCCCCAGATCGGGACATAGAATTCACTATTGATCTAGTCCCTGGCTCTTTTCCGATTTCTAAGGGATGTTATAGAGTCAACCCGAAGGAGGCCAAAGAGATGAAGGAGCAGATCAACGAACTGAAGTCTCTGGGATTCATTCGAGATGGAGCTTCACCCTGGGGAGCACCTATTTTGTTTGTGTCCAAGAAGGATGAAACGGTGAGGATGTGCATCGATTACCGGGCGCTGAACAATGTCACAATCAAGAACAAGTATCCTCTGCCCCGGATCGATGACTTATTTGACCAGTTGAGTGGAGCCAAGGTGTTTTTCAAGATTGATCTCAGGTCTGGCTATCATCAGATCAAGGTCAGGAAGGAAGACATTCCCAAAACGGCATTCAACACCAAGTATGGGCAGTTTGAATTCTTGGTCATGCCGTTTGGTCTGACAAATGCTCCTGCTGTGTTCATGAACCTTATGAACAAGGTTTTCCATGAATACTTAGACCAGTTTGTCGTCGTCTTCATTGATGACATACTGATCTATTCAAAGACGAAGGAGGAGCACGAAGAGCACCTCAGAAAAGTTCTGGAAACTTTGAGGAAGGAGAAGCTGTACGGTAAGCTATCCAAGTGTGAATTCTTTCTAGACAAAGTGGATTTTCTTGGCCATGTTGTCACAGGAGAAAGAATTTCTGTGGATCCTAAGAAGATAGCTGCTGTGGAGAAGTGGCCTACCCCAAGCTCAGTTGCTGACATCAGAAGTTTCTTGGGCTTGGCGGGCTACTATCGGAAGTTCGTGAAGGATTTTGCTAGAATTGCTGAACCAATGACGAAGCTGACTCGAAAGAATGAGGAGTTCATCTGGACGGAAGATTGCCAAGCAGCATTTGAGGAGTTGAAGAAGAGGCTCACTACTGTACCGATCCTTGCGCTACCCGCAGGATCTGGTGGTTTCACAATCTATAGTGACGCCTCAGGCAAAGGACTGGGTTGCGTTCTTCAACAACATGGGAAAGTGATTGCTTATGCATCTAGGCAATTACGGACTCATGAAAAGAACTATCCCACTCATGATCTGGAGCTTGCTGCAGTGATCTTTGCGTTGAAGCTTTGGAAACATTATCTCTATGGAGAGAGAGTGGAAATATACACAGATCATAAAAGTCTGAAGTATGTTTTCACTCAGAAAGAGTTAAACATGAGGCAAAGGAGATGGCTGGAGTTAATGAAGGACTTTGACATCGACTTGCAATACCACCCGGGTAAGGCTAATGTGGTCGCTGATGCACTTAGTCGATACCCAGTGGCGATGTTCTTAACCAAGGAGAGGCACCTGTTGGAGGACATCGAGAAGCTTGAACTGGAGATTGTACTGCCTGGACGGAAGGATTTGGATGCTGATTCTGTATTGATGAAGTTGCAAGTGAGCTCGTACCTGATGGACAAGGTCAAGGAGACGCAGTTTCAAGACGAGGCACTTTGCAAGCTGAAAGATCAAGTGTTAGCAGGAACACTGGAGGGTTTCTCAATCGCCAGCGATGGAGCTCTGAAGAATGGTACGAGGCTTTGTGTACCGTCTGGCGAACTAAGGAATGAGTTGATGAAGGAAGCACATCAGTCTCAATATTCCATACATCCTGGAGCCAATAAGATGTATCGGGATATGCGCACTATTGTCTGGTGGAGTGGAATGAAGAAAGATGTCACCAGGTATGTCGCTAGATGCTTGATCTGTCAACAAGTGAAGGCTAGTAGACAGAGACCTGCAGGACTCCTACAACCGCTGGGCATTCCAGAATGGAAGTGGGAGCACATCACGATGGATTTCGTGTCAGGACTGCCTCGTTCCCAAGGAGGGAAGGATGCCATCTGGGTAATTGTGGACCGACTAACCAAGTCAGCTCACTTTATTCCTTTTAAAGTTGGTTTATCCACTGAGAAGTTGGCAGCATTGTACATGCGGCACATCTACCGGATTCATGGCGTACCGGTAAGTATTATTTCTGACCGAGACACTCGTTTTACCTCACATTTTTGGAAGAGCTTGCATGACAGCTTGGGGAGTCAGTTGAAGTTCAGCACGGCTTATCATCCCCAGACAGATGGGCAATCTGAGAGGACTATTCAGACACTTGAAGATATGCTGCGAGCTTGTGTCTTGGAATTTGGAGGATCGTGGGAAGACCATCTGCACTTGGTAGAGTTTTCTTACAATAACAGCTACCAAGCCAGTATTGGTATGACCCCGTTCGAAGCTCTTTATGGACGTCGTTGCCGTACACCATTGGCATGGGACGACGTTGGTGAAAGAGTACTGCTGGGTCCAGAAATGGTGACTGACGCAGCAGAGAAGGTGAAGTTTATCAGAGACAGGCTCAGGATTGCTCAAAACAGACAGAAGCACTGGGCAGACAGCAGTCGTCGACCACTGGCATTTGAAGAAGGAGATAAGGTCTTCGTGAAGATTTCTCCTACCAGAGGTACAATCAGATTTGGCAGAGCTGGGAAGCTGAGTCCCAGATACATTGGTCCGTTTGAAGTTCTGAGCCGGATTGGAGAAGTGGCATATAGGTTAGCTCTACCAGCTAATCAAGAAGGCGTGCATAACGTCTTCCACGTTTCACAGCTCAGAGAGTATGTACCTGATAAGAACCACGTCTTGGACCATTCAGAGTTGGAGATCGGACCGAGCCTCACTATACCAGAGAAGCCAGTGGCAATCTTGGACCGAGGCGAGAAGAAGACCAGAACCACAGTGACTCCCATAGTTCGAGTGATGTGGAGGCATGATTCCCCAGGCGAATCTACCTGGGAGCGAGAGGATGAGATGCGGGAGAAGTACCCGTACTTGTTTGAGACCTAAGGTAATTTTCTCAACCTAACTCTTTAAATTTCGAGGACGAAATTTTCTAAGGAGGGAAGGTTGTGAAACCCATGTTTTTTTAGTTACAAATTTTTTTTATTATTTAATATTTAATGGCTAAATTAAATTTTTAGAATAATGATTAGATAATTTGTTAATATTGATAATTAATAAAAGTGTAGAATTATTTTTAAAAGTTATTAATTAATAGTTAAACAATCAATTTAGTGTAAATTAATTTCTGAAAAATCTAAACTTGGATATTTGGTTGTTAGCCAGACCCGAACCTAATAATGAACCCAAATTGTACCCAAAAAGTATTTTTTTAAAAAAAAAAACAAAATTATTAAATTTTAAATTATACATTATATTTTTTCTTAAAAAAAAAATGAATGAATTTATATTAGGCCCAAGTCAATCACTATGTTTTTTTTTTACAAAAGCCCTTTTTATTTTTAACCCAGCCCAAGTTCTTTATAATAAAGCCTTTGTTTTATTTTAAGATTAGAGCCTTTTGTAAAGCCTTGCTATCAAGCCCATCCAAACCAATTTCTTATTTATTATAACCATTCTCTTATAACTTTCTATGTAGAAAGAGAAGGAACCTTTGGGGAGAAGTCTCTGTTGAGACTTTTGTCATTCTCAACCGAAGATTTTCTCGGTTATTTTCTTCTTCCCAACTCCCGACCTTCCCGCTCCTCATGCCGGCGCCATCAAGGCTCGGGAGGCCGATCATCTTCCCCCACGGGTAACCCCAACCCCCTTTCTCACCTATTTAAACCCCATTTTCTTCATCCCTCTCCATCTCCAAAGTTTTTCTCAAACCACAAATCCTTAGATCTGATTTTTCCGGCGAGTTTCCCGACCTACCACCCTTCCCGGAGTTCCCGCGCGCCAGCACCGCTCCCCGGACCGCCCGACCCCGCGCGGTCTCCCGGTCCGTCGATCCCCTCCGGCGCACCCTCTGGCACCGGCGTTCGTTTCCGGTGACGGCCGTTCATCCCGAGTTTTCTGCGGATCTGTTCCGTTTTGGTTTCGGTACACTCTGACCCAATGATTTTATTTACCTGTCTGTGATGAACTGGTCCAACCCGATTCCAGTGGGAATTCGGGATTTCCAGTAACGTAACAATTACGTTACTATTTGTTTCCGAAGTTCTTTCGGAACGTTGGGATTCCGAGAACCCTTCGGAAGAAACTCTGGAGAATGATTAGATTTCTCATTTCTGAGTTTTACTATTCGATCTCGGGATTTTGGGATTAGTTTCGGAAACTGTCCTCTTCGGAATTTTTGAATAATCTTAATTCTGGTTCTGTGGATTAATTCTTTGGTTATGTTGGGTTTCATTTCGGGTTCTGTGGTTTTTGAGAACTGCTGGTTGAAATTATGGATGATGATTTTTTTTTTTGTGGTTCTGTTAGTATTTTTCTTTGGTGAAAATTTTTCCAATACTATTGAGTTTCCAAATTGGGTTCTGGAAATTGTGGAATGCTGTGTTGGTTTTGGAAACATTTAAATTGTTTGGAATTCGGGTTTCGGGAGCTATGTTGCAGGTATCGGACGCATTTCCCAGTTTTTGGGTTGACCAAAAACAGAGGGAATGCTGCCGAAATTTTCGGGAATTTATTAAATGATTTTTAAAATGATTTTTCGGATTAAATATTATTTTAATAATATTTTTGGGCGATGACCTTAATGGTCACTGGGCCCCAGCGAAATGCAAACGCACCGGTTCGACCGGACGTTGAGGCAGAGTAGCTAAACGTGAAGACTGGACCAGAGTCTGAGACTCACAATATTTTTTTATAATTTAAATTAGAAATTGTAGTTTTATAGTTATTTAATTTTGAGACTAACCATTTTTCGTCTTATTTAAATTCATGTAAATCGGGTTGTAAGGGCATAAGCCCAATTACTTATTCGTGCTGGAAGAATGTAATAATTATGTTTTATTTTTATTATTATCTGGATGTGTTTGTGTAGCGTAAATGTTAGAATAACTATAGATATATATATTAGTTGATTAATTAGTGATTTTCACACTTATTAAATAAATATTAATTTTATGTACAAAATGCAAGTTTTAATGATAAATTGCAATTTTTCCAAAAAGAAAAGTTTTACGTTGATGTTTTCTTGTAAATAGTGAACCATCTGATAATTGTGTTCTAATTAAAATATAAAGGATAAAATTGATTAGGATAGATAATAGAGATTGTAATTAAGCACGCTTAGTTGGTTGAAGCAGTTTAATAAATATAGATGCTCCATTTGTAGGATTACGAAGGCGTAACTAGCATCTTTCGGAACCACCATCGAAGTCCAGTTTTAATCAAGGCAAGTACGGTTGTGGTTAATTGCAGTTTAATTAATTTTAGAAATTTTGCATGTTAAATACACAACTGTTACACGTACTCTCTCCTAGAGTAATATTGAATCATTGCATCGGGATAATGGGGAGTAGCGTAGTTATCTATGATCAAAGCCAAATAGTTAATGAATGTGCGAGCTTGCCCCTCTTCACACGGGGTTAGGCCGGACCGTATCAATAGGATACAATTGAATCATCCTAAACCGGTCATAGATACTGCTTACTCAAATCACAATTGTTTTATAGTTGGAAATCATTGTTTCAAAATTATTTAATATTGCAAGTTTCTATTAATTATGCAAATTGTTATTTTTCATAATTGTACTTGCTCCTTTCCTGACTGGATTCCCACCCCCAATAGGTCCTAATGATGAATCAGAACTACTGATTAGCAGTTACTACGACCCGGAGCTGTACCCTGCTGTACTCCCAGATGAGGTTCCTGGAGATGATGATAATACTTCTGCTTAGATGGAGTTTTAGCTTATCTTTATTTTAAAAATAAATGTTATGTTAAAGTTGTGGTTTTATCTGAACTCTTTTGTAATAGACAAGTTTAAATTATCGTTTAAATAGACGTTGTGGCAAATGTTAATTCCAAATGATGTTGTTGATTACCTGCATTATGGATTACAGCTTACTGCCGCCGTCTCATCAACGGCGCAGGCTGGGCATGATCCGAGTCGACCCAAGAAATTGGGATCGGGTCGTGACATGTGGGCTATGACAGAATTCAAATTGGTTGCGTGTGCGCGACGAATTTGATGCGTACCCGTCGAAATTTACCGTATCGGTCTCTGTGCAAATTTCTCAATTACTTTGTGCATGTTCGTCAGATCGAGACGAAACTTACGCCAACAGGACCGTATCATTTTTCTGGTCTTGTATGCCAAGTTTGGTCCTATTCTGAGATAGTTGATTGGATTGTCGTTTCGCGGGCCCCACGATCCAATTCAACGAGCGATTTTGTGCACGGCCCACCGGAATCCAAAACTGGACATACTGTTGGGTTCGTATCATCAAAACGAATTCGTAGACATATAGTTTGAGGACTTTAGAGATTATTGACTTTGACACACTTTTCGGTGCAAAGTGGGTCCAACGGCGGATACCGTTTTTGCCCAAAATTACCGTTTTGCCCCTGTATCCAGAATTGGACTTAAGGATAGGCAATCCTTACTAATTTGACTATTCTGAGAATGTTGACAATATCTGTTTCAGCTTTCGGAGACAACTGTGATGATTTGGACTTTATGGCTTAGTAGTTGACTATATTTTGTTGGATCTGCGTGCAACCTCCAGGCAAGTATACCTTGCCTCCCTCTATAATTTATTTATATGCATATTTCTATTATTATATAGTTTTACTGGTTGATTATTGACATGTAATTTGTACATCGTCCATGCTAGTATATATATAGTCCTTGTTTATAGTTTAATTTTGTAGTTCATATTGGATTGGTTCTCTCGTGTATCTTGATTGGGTCGTGTCGTGTCATCACCTGTACTTGGATTGAGTCGCATCGTATCATAGGATGAATAAGTCATAACGAAACTGCTGTACCTTGAATTCTTGAAGCTAACCTGCGAGTCCACACTAGGGGCGAGGGTTAGTAGTTATTTGTATCTTGATTTCGTGAAGCTAAGCTGCGAGTCCACACTAGGGACGAGGTTTAGTAGTTTTCCACACCTGCGAGTCCACACTAGGGGCGAGGGTTAGTAGTTATTGTTCCATACCTGCGAGTCCACATTAGGGGTAAGGGTGATCTTTGATGCTAGCCTGCGAGTCCACACTAGGGGCGAGGGTTAGTAGTTGTTCAAACCTGCGAGTCCACACTAGGGGCGAGGGTTTGAGTATTCTATTGATTATCCATTGACATCGTGATATCGTGTTCTCTTGTTCTTCTCCAGCAGTTCGTTTATGCATAGTAGTTTTTCCAGTCGTGTATAGTCGTATTTTGTGTTGATTGGTCTTTTCTCGTTTATTTTCTGTATTTTTTTATTGCATGATAAACTGCTAGATAGGCACATTTTTATGTATCTTGCTATGTCCCCTGAGGACCTGATGATCTCTTCAGGTTTAGTGATTGCATGGAGTTGGCTAGTAGTTCTGGATGGCGGATGTGATGATACGTTGCGGGATTCAGGTATCGTTTTTATGTTTATTATCCTTTCGTGCTTTACATTCCTTATCATGAGATATCCTGCTTATTGATTCACTTTAAAGACTCTTGTTATATTCCTTGGAGTCTTATCAGACATAAATGCTAGTGGGCTGCAGACTACGACCCATAGTTGTTCACTCATGTTTATATTACTTTTGTGGATTTGAGATATAGATTGTTTTGCCATGATTTGGCAGTATACCATAGCCTTGACATCATTTACGTATTCAAGTCGGGCTGGAGTCCGCTTAATGCGTAGCTGGCTTGCTCATGAGCTCGCGTCCGAAAAGCGGGTGTGGGTCGTGACACCAGGTCTTTTGGAAAGTATTGCCTATCAACATGGCATTGGCAAACCCTCCTGACGAGGACGAGGACCAGATGCTAGATTTCTTCAAAGAAGAACCTTGGGCCTAACGCCCATGATCTCAATGGGAGTTGTGTTTCGAGCAACAAGAACCTTCCACTGAAGACGAGGTCGTGCAAATCGACTTAAGGGATGAATCTTCATCCAAATCTAACTTCATCAACAAAAGTCTATCGAAAAAAGATCGTGAATCCTTGGTATAGGTTATCCAGGATTATATCAATGTCTTCGCCTAGAGTTATGAAGATATGTCAGGGTTAGACCCACAAGTCATGATGCACAAACTCAACATCATGCCAAGTGCTAAGCCTGTCAAGCAGCAATAGCAGCATTTTTGCCCCGATGTCATGGATGCTATCGAAACCGAGGTGAGTAAACTCATAGCCAGCAGTTTCATTCGCGAGGAACAACATACATAATTGGTAGCCAACGTTGTTCTTGTCACCAAAAAAGAATGAGAAGATTCGGATCTACATAGACTTCAGGGATCTCAATTCGGCTTATCCGAAAGATGCCCCTTCCGATCAATGATGTAACGATCGACAATATATGTGGCTTCGAACATATGTATTTGTGGACGACAACCAAATCAAATTATTTCCAAACGGTGAAAAGTATACGTCGTTCCAAATGCCAAAAGAAATCTACTGTTATACAGTAATGCCTTTCAGTTTAAAGAATGCAGGGCGATATATCAACGGGTTATAGGCACCATATTTCGTAAACACCTTCCAAAAATAGTAGAATATTATATTGATGACATCATTGTTAGAAGTTGAAGTAAGGACGACCATCTGAAGGACCTGAAGACTGTGTTCAGTCTAATGCGGACACATCAGCTAAAGTTGAACCCAACCAAGTCTTTCCTGGGGGTTTCCAGTAGCAAGTTCCTGGGTTTCATTGTAATAGCAAAGGGCATTCACATAGACCCTACGAAGTCCAAAGCCATCCTTGACATGGTTCCACCGAAGAATCTTAGAGAGCTTCATAGCCTGCAAGGACGTTTGGCATATATCCGGAGATTAATAGCAAATCTTTCTGGGCGATGCTAATCCTTCACCAAGCTAAAAAAAAGAAGGGTTTTTCTTATGTCTGGACCAAGGAGTGCCAGCAAGAATTTGACGAAATTAATAAATATCTCACAAATTTTTTAGTTCTGGTGGGCCCAGTGGTGGGAAGACCTTTTCTGCTTTATGTTCGTACAATGGACCATTTTTTGGCATCTTATTAGCCCAGAAAAGCGACGCAGGCCATGAACAAGCCATCTACTACCTCAGTAGGACGATAATTAGCACCGAACACTACTACAATATTGTTGAGAAGGAATTCTTGGCCATGGTGTTGTCCATACAGAAAACCTACCATTACGAGGCATGGAAGACAATCCACATTATTTCTTGGCTCAATCCCCTCAGAGTCCTTATGACTAAGCAGGGAGCGCTAAACTCACGGCTAGACAGATAGGCAATCTTGCTGCCACCATTCGATATAGCGTTTGTCCCACAGAAGGCAGTTAACGGTCAAGTACTGGCTGATTTTCTGGCGGCACACCCCATACCAGAAATGTCAAAACTCTATGATGGTATTCTAGATGAGGTCTTGGAATCCAACACAGTTATAGAGGAGCCCATCTGACGAATGTTCTTCGATGGTAACTTAAGACCAGGACCCAGCGATAAAATTACCACAGGAGTGTGGATGGTGCTAGTCACCCCCAAGGGCCTGATCATTCATCGTATATACAACCTTATGGAACCATGCACCAACAATGTGGTTGAATACAATGCCCTTATTATTAGACCCCATCTCGTGAAACAGTTCGAAGTTGACTATCTAGAGGCCTATGATGACTCAAAGATGATAATAAATCAAGTCAGAGGCCAATATGAGGTCCGACTGAGGACCTACTATCGTACCATCAGGCTGCGGTCGACATAATTTCCATCTTTATGGGATTCTTTATAGAACATGTACCTCGACTACATAATCTAAAGGCCAGCGCTCTTGATGGCGTCATCGCCTCCTTAGCAGCTCCCGTTGGGACCAAATAGTCAATCGTAGAGATTGGTCGAGAATTAGAGTGTCCCAGGAATAATTTGTGTATGTGTCTGAACTACACTTTACAGGCAGACACAAATATTAACATCAAGGATTGGTGATTCTCATTCATAGACTACACAGTCTATATGGGATCCTCCCTAATGACCTGAAGGAACCCGCCTACGTTAGAAGATGCTCTCTCCAATTTTATTACGATACAACCACTAAAATACTGTATCGCCGCTCTTACGACGGAATCCTCCTCTGATGCATGTCGGACACTGAAGCAAATAAAATACTCTGGGAAGCGCATGATGGAACTTACGAAGCTTACCAACCCGATCCTAAATTACAGGACCGACTCCGACGTATGGGCTACTATTGGCCTATGATGGTGGCAGAAGCTGTTGTGTACGTAAGGAAGTATAAAGCATATCAGCTACATGCCGAATTTATCTACCAACCCTCCGAAATCATGCATCCTTTAGATGTGGCCTGGCCGTTCGAGGCATGGGGCATGGACATTATCGAACCAATCATCCCTCCGTCCTCTAACGGGTACCGGTTCATCCTCGCCATCACTGACTTCTTTCTAAGTACAAATAGGCGATACCATTGGTTGAAGTGAAAACCGCCAACGTGATTACCTATTATCTATCATTTCGGGGTGCCTCAAAGGATTATCCACGAGAATGGCCCTCAGTTTGTAAGCCACGTCTTCCATCAGTTTTACGATAAAAATTGAACAAAAAGATATCCTCGACAGCCTACAATCCAGTAACGAATGGATTGGCAGAAGCGTTCAACAAAATAATTGTTAAGCTACTCAAGAAATTCATATCATCTAATAATCATGACTGGAATGAGAAGTTGGGCGAATATCATTTGGCTTATTGCATGATGGTCCAGTCTCCAACTGGCAGTACGCTATTCTCCCTGGTTTATGGGAGCGAGGGAGTCCTTCTTCTCAAACTCTAGATCCCCTCTCTATGGGTAGCCATCACTAACCAGTTGACGGAGGAAGACAACCAACATCGTCGGTTACAAGAGTTGGAAGTGTTGAGCGAAAAGCGTCTTGTAGCCCAACAATTCATCGAGCTATACCAAGCATGAATTTTCGGAGCCTTTAACAAAAAGGTCAAGAAAAGGGGATTTAAAGTGGGTGACCTCGTATTATCAGTAAGAAGACTAATGGTAATGACTCACAAGACAGTCAGAAAATTCCAGTCCAAGTGGGAGGGCCCTTTCGTAGTAGAGTTTGTGTATTCTAACGGCGTCTACCGACTCGCTAAACCTAACAAAAATTTGCTAATAATGTCAATCAATGACAAGTTTCTCAATAAGTACTATGTCTAGTCCTAGCATGCACTTCTCTACCTCCAACGGAGCCCAACAAAAGTATATAGTTTTTTGCTGTATCATATCCCAAGCGGAGCCAAATACAACATGTAATAGGGCCCAGTTTTCCCCAAAATGCCTCATGTACCCAAACAAGGGTCATAAAAGTTTCTTCCTAGCATAGATCATGTCTATATCATCTCTGAACTACTCATTTATCATTTTCCTCGACAAGATTCAGCAAACATGTCCTCGTAGCCCAGCTGCTATAGGACATTTTCTTATAATATTTCCCAGTAGAAAACATTAATGTCCCTATCACCTCTGAATTATTCTCAATATCCCTACATAATTCTATCTTACCATTCGTACAACCTCTGAGTAAGGTAATTTTGAACAAATGCTTACCATGTCCATATTACCTCAGAGTAAGCACCCTCACCTAGCAACCTCTGGGTCGCTATATTCTACGAAAAATGTTCACGTCTACGAAAAACGTTCACGTTCATATCACCTATGAACGGTTCCCTATATCCCTACAAAGTCTTATCTTTCCATGTTCGCATAACCTCTGGGCAAGATAACTCAACCACAATCCAATATTTACCATGTCTTCATTACCTCTGAGTAAACACTCCTGTCAATCGACTTTCCACCACCACGTCAATAATACCTCGAAGGGTGTGTGTCGTTTCAACTTATCATCTATGTCTAAACCTAGGTGTATTACAGATATTAAAGAGTTCTCCAGCAGATCTACTCCACCCTATCACGTGCGTATTACCTTTGATAGGACACTTATTTTCAAAGAAATAAGCAAAAATATGAAGTCTTTATTTCTTTTTATAAAAGGAAATGAGGCTACATAGAAGTCAAAATTCTTGCCTAAATGTTCCAAATAAAAAGGCGACAAAGACTATTGTTCAATATTCGCACAAAACTTGTCGATCCGACGCTGCAAAAATTCTGTCCTGGCTTGGCGGCTCTCCGCAGCCTGACGTTCATCTTCCAGCTGCAATACGACCTCATCTTATAAAAGGGACAAACTTCTCAGAGGCAGCCTCCAACTCTGTCCTCCGATCATTTATGCCCAGATGATGTTGGGCTTTGTGCTCCCTTGTCGATGAAGAGTCATCTGCTCCTCCGCCACCCGCTCAACTTCGGCCACTAATGTCATGCCCCGATTTCGTAGAATCGATAATTGTCCCCTGGGTGTGATGCCGTGCGATCCTAAGTTGCGATCGCATAAGGCATAGTCATAAGGTTATTTGAAACAACACATCAAGTAAAGTACACAGAGAAATTGAACAAATATATTTAAAAATGGAAGGAACTTTTCTTTCATTGATAATAAAACATCATTTACATGACTCTGTTACAATCATTGCCACGCGGGCTTACAATATGACTCGATTACAAAATGAACGCTGATGAGATAGTCGTTCCATATATTACATCTCCATTTACAAGTAAAACCTTTTATTCGACCTAGTATCATAGGGAGTCGAGACATCTCTTCTTCTGGACTGAATGTGTAGTCTTCAAAAGGATTCAAAAACAAGCTTTCAATACACGGACGAAACTTCAAATGTACTTGCGTCGCCTTGAGCTTAAGTGGCACGCCCTTCTTGGTTTGGGGTACCTGTGGAGAGTGAGGATCAGTACATTACACTTTGTACTGGTACGTGGCAAATTAAGTTTCATGTTTTCATTTTGTTGAAGAGTTTATATGACTTAGTTTCGGATCTTTCTAACAATCCTAATGAATTTCAGACAAGCATATGACAGGCATAATGTAAATTATGCTAGAATTTACCCACGGCAGAGCATGCCGTGCAATGTGAGACTTATCGTGTTCTTTTCTGTCAATTGTTATTGCTAGCATAGCGTGTGCAAATTTATGTGTGATTGGTCACTGACACCACAAGCCATCCTGGACTTATAGATTTGTTTGTCGGCGGCCCTTTCAACCCAAGTAGCGAGCCCCGCTGAAAGTCTCCACCTAACCCGTACTATTATCCAGCACAGCTATACCGTGTTTCCTCCTAGGCCAAAACGGTCTCGTGGCCCCGGGGTGTCGTTCGAGGAAACTTTTATCTTATGCACAAGTTGTTTATGACCGTGCTAGACTAATTTAGTTTACTCAAGCAGGGTCTATATTTTGATACTTAACCATTTTTATCGTGTCCCGTCTTGTCGTGGCATTATTTAATCAATGAGTTTATCTTTTGTTTAACGCAGTTCTATATCATGAATCGTATAGCAAGCTTATAACAATTTTATAGAACAAGCAGATGTGTCTGTGCCTTTGTATCTAACATTTTATTTGCAACGATGCTATTGATGGATTTAAGAAGTAAGGGGGTAAAGGGGGAAGAAGGGTCAGCTACTCACCTTGATTTTGTTTGAGGCGAAAGGCTGGTTGGCTGTGCTAGACGGCGCCTACACGATCACCTAAAATCGCATAAGCAACTGATTAGAACACTGTGCCGTTCAAGAAGTTCGATACAAAGGCAAAGTTCGAAAATGCAAGCTATAAAAACTATCGAAAACATTCACGAAAATGCATTCACGAAAACCAAAGCCAAAGAGCAAGTATGACATAAAAAACAAAGCAACAAGAGGTCTCTTTCGACTCAGCCGCAGAGTCTATCCTCAAGGCACAATTCGTTGAATATGAGACTTGATTCCGAAGAAGTCTTTCCATAAGAAGAAAATGATCTTAATTCAATCGTTCCCGTTCGAACGATTCACTCGATCCCGATCTATCAGTTCCGACTGAATCGGAAGTGACATTGTTCCTTTCTCGCGCACCCCGTAGACGGAAATGGGCACGATGTAGGGTCAGGGCAGTACACCATAACCAACTAAGAAAAAGTTTCATCGTCGAAATTTAAGGATATAACCTACCCCTAAGAAAATAATGAAAGAAATTTCTCCTTCATCTTTGGTTCGAGTTCCCATGTTGATTCCTCGACCGTGTAATTTCTCTAGAGTACGCGGACGAGAGGGATCGAGCAATTTCGAAGCAATTTATCCTTGCACTATAAGATCTATATGGATTCCTTTACATACGATAAGTCTGGCTTTCGGTCTGGTTGTCCCAAATCTACCACATGGCTCAGATTATGCACATATTTCTGCAGTTACCAGACGTAGAAAATATCGTGCACATCTAACAATGCTGGCAACAATGCAAATTAATAAGCTACTGGGGCGACTCGTTTCAATATCTCAAAGGGACCGACAAATCTTGGACTCAACTTTTCCTTTACTCCAAATCTGGTGACTCCTCGCATGGGCGTTACCTTCAAAAACACATGGTTGCCTTCCAGGAACTCAAGGGGTCTTCGGTGGGTGTCGGCATAGCTCTTCTGTCGACTCTTTGCAATCTTTAGTCTTTTTCGAATTAGCTTAAGCTTCTTCCGGTCTGTTCCACCAGCTCCGGGCCAAAAATCTGTCGTTTCCCGACTTTGTCCCAGCAAATGGGTGATATGCACTTTCTGCCATACAATGCTTCGTACGAACCATTTGGATGCTGGACTGATAGCTATTGTTATATGCAAATTCGGTCAACGGTAGATGAACGTCCCAGCTTGACTTCAAGTCGATTGTACAAAGGCGTAACATGTTTTCGAGAATCTGATTCACCCATTCTATTTGGCCATCGGTCTGAGGATGATAAGCTGAGCTAAACTTCAACTTGGTCTTCATTGCTGACTGAAGACTATACCAAAAGTGTGACACGAACCGCCTATCCCTATCTGAGATGATAGATACCGGTATCCCATAAAGTCGAACTATTTCATCAAGATAGATCTAAGCAACGCGATCGATGCTCCAAGAGACTTTAATGGCAATGAAGTGTGCTGACTTGGTTAATCGATCAACGATGACCCAGACGACATTGTTCTCCCGTGGTATCTTCGGTAGTTCAACAACAAAGTCCATAGTGATATGATTTTATTTCCATTCTAGAATGGCAAGGTTCTGCATCTCTTCGCCCGGTCTCTGATGCTCAGCTTTCACCTGATGACAGGCCATGCATTGCGATACGAAGAGCGCCATATCTCTCTTCATTCTATTTCACCAGAAGGTTGTGCGGAGGTTCTTGTACATCCTAGTGTGCTTTCTGGATACAAGGTATATTTCGTATAGTGCGCCTCCGTCAATATCTCCTTTCTAAGTTCTGAATCGTCCGGAACGCATAGTCGGGCTTTCAATCGTAGCATGCTGGTGTCATCTTCTGCAAAGTCGATCGCCTTTTCTGTTGAAATCAGCTCTCGCATCTTCTTTAGTTATGGATCGTCCTTCTGAGCGGTCTTGATCTTTTTCCACATGCTCGGCTCTAACTGTAATTGTGCCAACTGCACATCTCTTAATCGAACTCGGTGGTCGATACCCATCTCTTTAAGGTACTGTAATAGTCTGCTGTCGATGCACAACGAGGCAATATATTTATAAGTCAGAGCATCTGCCATAACATTTTCCTTGCCTGGCTTATAGTCGATCGTCAAGTCATAGTCTTTGATCAGTTCTAGCCAACGTCTCTGTAGTAAGTTCAGCTCCTTTTGAGTGAAGAGATACTTGAGGCTATTATGATCGATATAGATTGTGCACGCCACACCATAAAGATAGTGACGCCACAATTTTAACACAAACACAATCGTCGCTAACTCCAAGTCATGCGTAGGATAGATTCTCTCGTGCGGCTTCAATTGTCTGGAGGCAAAGGGGATTACCTTGTCTTGATGCATGAGTACACATCCTAAGCCATGGCCTAAAGCATCGCTGAATATTTAAAAATCCTCTAACCCATCCAGAAGTAGGAGTATAGGGGCCGAAATGAGCCGTTGTTTCAGCTCCTAAAAGGAAGTTTCACAGTCGTCTGACCACTTATATACGAATCCCTTTTGAGTAAGGCGAGTTAATGGTGATGCAATCTTCATAAAATCTTTCATGAAGCATCTATAGTATCTCGCCAAACCAAAGAAACATTGAATCTCACTAGCCGACGTAGGCCGTCTCCAATCAGCAACAACTTCAACTTTTTTTGGGTCGACTGCAATACCTTCGGATGAAATAATGTGTCCAAGAAAGGATACGTTGCTCAGCCAAAATTTGTATTTGCTCCTCTTCGCAAACAACTCATTATCTCAAAGGTTCTGTAGTACTGTCCGCAGATATTGTCACGACCCGCACCCGCTTTCCGGATGCGAGTACGTGCGCAAGCCAGCCTATGCCGCAGTGTTGGCGGTAGAATATTGTCTAGCCATAATACTCAAAACAAAAAATGATACTTTATTGCTCATTCACAATACTAAATTCAAATTACAAGTTTTACAAGTTTTACATTTTGATAAAATATAACCACTCACAAAATTTAGAAAAAGCAATTATATGATCACCATTTATTTTGCTAGTCTCTAGGCTTGGTCTTCAAATATAAATATCCCTCCCAAGATTCCAAAGCACAAGTAGTGAGCGACTAATCTGAAAAATAGGGTTTCCAGTCAGGAAAGGAACGAGTACAATCCATGCATGCAGTTCCAAATATATGATAACGACTATAAATCATGAATAGAAATCACATATATGAAGAAATAAGCAGACTTTAAAATATGACATGAAAAGTAAAGGAAGGCCGTTGACATGAATTATAAAGTAAAGCATGAAATAAGGAACCTTAACCATCTACGTGATTTGGAGTACTCTTTCGATATGTGATCGATCTTGGAATAGTTACACCACAGGATCTAAGTCAATTATTAGGATCTACTGTGCAAAAAAAGAAGAAGCAGGATCTAAGATCTGATCACACATCTATTAGTACTTTTCCGTTCCGACACAACATACGAAAAAAGGACATGACATGTAAGGAAATAAGAAGTCTCATCGTATAACGAGCATGTCAAGAATCATATATACATAACTAAATCATGTAAATATAGTAATTAACAATATTGAAAACACACAAGAATTGTACTCGTCTGGGGTCCTTAGCTGGTGAAACTGATAATACCATTGCGTCCAGAATAGTCCACTTGGTTAGGGTCAATGTGAAGGAGATCGGATTTGCCAAGGAAAATAGGAATACGATTAGTCACGATTTGAGATTAATCTAAGAGGAAATTGATTTAGAGAAAGATAATCCCGTAATCAATCATATATGTATACCCTTTTAGAAGATTTATTAGAAATATCCATAATTATTTTAGAAGGCCTTAAAAGGTATTTACTAGTACTTTTAGGAAAATATTCTTTAATTACTAGTAAAATAATATTTAATAAAAAATAATATATGTTTTTAGAAGTTATCTTCAAAATACCTTTTAGAAAGGTCCATACCTAAAATACATCTTGAATGCCTTTTATGTCATCCAAATTATACTAGGCCCAAAAATATATATATAGTCATTTAGAAAATATCTAACCCGAAATAAGGACCATTAATAATATTGGGTCAAACTAATATTTGTAAAGTATTTATAAATCATTTAGAAACTTCTATTAATTATAGAAAATCATAAGAGATTATTTAGGCTCAAAATTATATAATAATTTCCTACTTAGAAAATAGGATTTGAGGCACATTTAGAGAAATGTAATAGACATACTTATATACTTTTATTATTAGAAGAATTTTTATAAATCCTTTAAAACCAAAAAAAAATAGTTAAACACTAAATTTATGTATGGCCCAGCGCCAAAAGAAAATAATTATCAACAGACTATAAAATCAATCCAGCCCTATCCTCTAAAATTTTAAACAACAACCAAACGAGTTTTATAAACAGTTAATAGAGAACGGCCCACAGATTTATTATACTAATTATCGGGTTCTGGCCCAAGAAAATTACTTAACATAATTAATACAAAGTAATTCCTTAACTCACACTGTCATTATAATTATAATAACAACAATAAATAAGATAATAATAGCTAAGCACTAATATAGATGACAGCACAACAATGCCAAAGTAAAGGACATCATAATATTGTGTTCTCTGATTGTAACAAAATGATAAGTTAATAATAATAATAATAGTAATACTTATATGTATATGGAGGAGTTGAAATATATTAGTTAATACTATAGTATAAAACATTATAATAATTATAATAATAGAATCACAAGGTAGAGACAACACACATCTGCTGTGCACTCGGTTCCATGCTTGAGAAAAGTGTTAAAAAGGGAGAGAGAGTGTTACTGAGAAGTTTTGATAGAAAGAAGAAGTGTGCGGTTTAGAGAATAGATTGAGGGGCTGTTTGGATACATTGAAGTGTGATGAAACTGGTGGATTTTTTCACTTTTGAGCTGAACTCACAAGAGTTCAGCTGTTTGGTTCGGTGATGAAAAAAATGTAACTTGGCTTTGATTAGACAGGATGCAGTTCTTGTCTCCCATGTTTTTTTTACTTTTGACATCCCCATTTTTTCTGAGGGAACTTCTTGGAACTGCTCGGAGAAGAGGAAAAGTGGTTGAGTGCATGCTTTCGTCCCCCACCTCCTCCCCCCTCCGTCGCAACCCCGACGGACTCTTCCAGCACCTCCGGACCGACGACCGTTTCTAGACCGACGACGACGAGATCGTCATCCTCGAGGGCTTCCTCGACCTCGTCGTCTCCTCCACCCGGCGTGGAGGAGATCTAGGAGGGCGACGCCGAGGAGGAAGGAGCCGAGGAGGAGATCAGGTTCTGGAGGGCGACGTCGAGGAGGAAGGAGCCGAGGAGGAGAGGAGTGCTGCTCTACTTGCTGCTGGGAGGAAGGAGCCGAGGAGAAAGAGGGATTCTCTGTAGAAAACCTCTCAGGAATGATGAAGACTCTGGAGAGAGAGAGAAATGTCTCTCTTTAGAAAATAACTAAATATTTTATTCAGATAAAAAGATAATTAATTTATGATAACAATACTGTGATAAAAACAAAATTATGATAACAATACTAATTTTTAAAAAGATAATTAAACTTGGGTTTGATAATTAATTTAATATTGGGTTTCAAAAGATAATTAAATAATTAATTTAAAAAGATAATTTTAAAAAGATAATTAAAAAGATAACAATACTAATTTTTAATTTATGATAACAATATTAATTTAATAGCTTTAGTTTGATAATTAATTTAATTAGACAAAAAAGATAATTAATTTAATATTGGGTTTAAAAAGTTCTTTGACTTTTTAATTCAATAAATAAACTAATTTCTTTTAATTTAATTATCATACTTAATTTTATTTGTCTAATTTTGATTATATATATATATATATATATATATATATATATATATATATATATATATATATATATATATATATATTTCATTTATTTACTGATAACAATACTAATTTTTAATCTTTACACCCAAAAAAAGGTGGGGGTAACCATACCTAGGTTTACCACATCTCCAACAAACTTTCACTTTCAACAATCCAAACAACCGAACTCATTTTTTCTTCACTTTCAACAACCATCCAAACACCAAACCCATTTTTCTTCCACTTGCAGGAGACAAAAATTACTACATCCAAACACATTTTGGTAAGTGCCACTTTCACACTTTCAACTGTAACTCATCATGACGTAAGTGCCACTTTCACACTTTCAAAGAGTTACATCTATCCAAACAGCCCCTGAGAGGACAAGAGAGATAGAGAGAGAGTGGGGAGATTCGAGAGGAAGAAAAGAGGGATGGAGAGAAGTCGCTTACCATAAGTTGCTCGACCTTGGCTTCGACGGTGGAAGAAGAAGATCGGCGTCACCGGAGTCAGCGTACCGGTCCTGGCACGGTGGACTGGTACATGCGCAGCGGTTGGCCTCTGACGACGGCTTTCGAGTTCTGGGGAGGCATGCGCACATGCGGAAGGGGAAGCATCACCGGCTCGACGTTCATCTGTCGAGGCCGATCGGGACAGATCTGAGGGCCGTGGTCGGAGGACAGACAGTGGGGCACGATCTTGGCTGTGAAGAGGAGTTGAGGTGCAGGTGGAAATGGCAGAGTCTGACGGATGTGGCACACTGGCGGGGCTGCGGTCATCATGGGAAACAGTCACAGGCGGTCGCGGGTTAGAATTTTTGTTGTGGATTTCTTTGTGTATGAATCATGTCCAGAGGTTGGACACATTCTTTTTTTGGTTTTTGTATTCGTGTCCTGACTCATACACGAGGAAGTTTTCTGATGTAAAGAACTGGATGAAGAGGACGGATGCAGACACGGACACGGATGCTCGAGGTCAGACCCGAGGCTGGACACGATAATAGGTGTTTTGGACACAGACACTTCGGCTCAGTTTGTATATTTGGCTGTGTTGTGGTAAATGAAAGGCTTAATGTAACAGAGGTGGGGATGGTGATGGCTGTTGAGTTGGCTTTGGAAAATATTGGTGGTCGGGTGATAGGCAGGAAAAAAGTTTGGTTAAGAAATTGCTCTTGGTAGAACGCAAGGGAAACTACTCTCCTTCCTTAAATAGGAGAAAACTCCTAACTGGATAACGACTAGAATGTGTAGTAGATAAGTCTTCTTCTTTTTAGTTTAAAAATCAAATACACTTTTTAAATCAAATTATTATATATTTTTTAATCTAATAAATAGTTCAAATCAATATCTAATACTTTTTAAATCATACAATTTAAATTAAATAATTTGGCAATCCTTATCGGTATGATAACAAATAATTTTAAATTTAATGTCATCTAATCCAATAATGGATTATACTAATAATTTGAAAATATATCTATATTATCAAAGTAATTTTAATAATATTAACAAAATTATTTAAATATATTCATATTAATCAAAATCCTATTTGAAGATAATATCACAAAACCTTTTTATCGACAAAAATAAATAAATATAATTTTCAAATCACTTTCGCACAAATCTTTTGAATAGTTCAAAATAATAAAAATATCTTTATAAAACCATAAATGAATTTAAGAGGAAATATCTTTATTTAGACTAATTATTATCTTTTAACCATAAGAGTTTAATAGTTTTAGAAATACAAAAATAATAGAAAAGTAACGTTTTCCCGTTTCAATGAATTTTGTTTCAAAACACTATTCCTTTATTTTAAAAATAAAAGTATAAAAAAATTAAAAACTCGAGAAGAGGAGTTACAAATCTATCCACCTTAGAAATAAATTTGTCCTCGAATTTAAGGAATATATAGACTCGATCGAGAAGGAAATGTAGTAAAAGAAAAATTTTAATAAGGGTATGGTTCGGTAAGACAATTGATCAAGGATAGAAAATATTCTTAATAAGAAATATTGACCAAAGCATTAACTAAGAAGGATGGAATTGGAGAAATAAGTGTTAGCCCAATGATTATATCATGTTTTTGAATATGGCTAATCAATTAAGTTTAACATAATGACATCACTAATATTCATGTAATCACTATCATGTTGTTACTTAAACTTAGCATTGTCTAATATTAGCATTGTCCTAAATGTTCTATATCATATTGCTATGCTTGTATCATATTGGTTTTGTTTGTCTAACATGTATTTGTAGACATGCTGTAAGCATGATCAAACATGATCAAACCAGGACATATGCAATGGGCCAAAGACGGCGTCATACAAGAGGATTTCTCTGAACCGCCTAACGACCTATCCGGGGCCTCGCATCAGGGGTTCCGCTGCCCGGTCAGCGGACAGGGGTCGAGGGGGCAGCGCCCCCCGTCAGGGGTTCGGGGGCGAAGCCCCCGAAAGGTATTCAGATTTCCAGATCTGTTTATCTTTGGACGATTGCCGTCAAGGAAAAAGGCGTCTTCAAGTCTGCTCAAATATTTGAAGAAAGGCGTCATCAAAGGGCTCTTGGTTTTCCTATTTCATCAATGTATTTTTATATTTATTGAGTCTAGGAATACGATGTAAACTGCATCGTACTGGCAAATAGGCTACCCAAGAAACGTTTTCAAAATACCCTTTCGTTTTGAAAACAAGCCCACTTACAAAAGCCCAAACTACTTCCTAACTGCCTGACTTTTCAAAAAGCCCAAAAACTAATTTGCAAAAACCCTGACAGAACTCCAACAGAACTCGGACAGAATTCGGCCAGAGTTCGGCCCGAATTCGGCCAGAGTTCGGCCAGAGTTCGATTAGTGAACGTTCCTTTTTGAACTTGGTCTTCCTGCAGTTACGGATCCCACCGAGATTTTCTCATAGAGTTCTGCCCGAATTCTGCCCGAATTCTGTCAGAATTCTGCCTTTGGAAAAACTATAAATAGAGAAGGATTTCGATCATTTCAACTCACCAATTCACTTTCATATCTCTTCTCTATCAGCCTACCACTTCTTCCAAAGTATTCTGAGCTATTCATTTTCAAATCCCAAGCCAGTTACAATTCTCTAGTCGATTTGCCAGTGCGGTACGGTCTAGAAGTTTCAGAGTGGTTGTAATCGGAGGCTTGATTGAAGTTAGACACTTCACAATTGAAGTTGGTCGAGTACTTCGGATCAAAGCTCGCGTTGTAGAAGTTGCAAGATCTTCGGATGAAAACTTGTGGTGATTTTCCATAGTGGATTCAACTGGTAGCAAGAGTTCTACCGACTGGACTAGTCCTCAACAGAGGGAAACCAGTATACATCCTTGTGTTTGCGTTTGCTCTCTACTCTCTACTTTTTATTTACATATCTGTGATATATTATCTGTGATCTTGTTACTAACATTTTTAAATACTTAATTTCTGCTGCCTACTCTATTCACCCCCCCTTAGAGTATTGCGCTTTACAACTCGTTCCTACAATCGGTCCTACAATAAGTAGGTATGGCTTGATGTTAGAATTTAGGTCATGTCCCTAAATTCTAGAGATTTCTCACAGACGGTAAGAGACAGACTTTAAACAACTCAGAAAAATAAGGCCAACGAGTATTGTCTAAAATATCCCATAATGATTTCGAGGATTTATCTTTATCGTCTCAGTCAGCATTTAAAATTTTATCAACTAAAAAAATTAACCTCAATAACGTTTTAAAACCTTCATCAATTACTATCATTGACTTTTAGAAACGAAAGCTCGCACTTACCATAATCTTTTATGACTTAAATCGTCCTTCAAATTTTAGCTCGTCATCCATATTTGGTGTTCAACCACAAAACATAAATTTTGTAAAGGTTTTAATCTTCCAAGGCATTTCAAAATTTAAGTTTAAATCTGTTAGGACCGGGGCACAATATTTTCAATGGAAAATCGAATGAAACAGTTGTAAGAACAACGTTCCAATGCAACACCTCTAGGAAGGTGCACAACCAGAGATCCTAGAAGGATTCTGGAATACGAAAATCTAAGAAGATTTTGTATACGTAGCAAACGATAGCAGTGCTTCTAAAAAGAAGGTACTAATCGAAATGTTAAAGGCAGCAGTAAAGGTGACAGGCGATTGATGGAAAGGTGGTGTCCTGATGGGGTGTCAAAAACACTAGTGCACAAAGCTAGATCCGCCCACACGGTCAGCTTCCAGGAATCAGCAAGTTCGAGTGAACTCTGGAACGCTCTGGAAAAATGTTCTAAGACGGACTGCTCAGAATGACAAGGACCAAAAAAGAATACTCGAGTTGCTGTTGAAGGTGCTGGAACTCCAGTGGCTCGAGGAACTCGTTCTTCTCTCTTTCTGGAATTTTCAGAATGATAATTCTCTATCCCTCGAGAGAGAAGTGAGGCCCTGAATATATAGCTACCGCTATAACCGCTCAGATCCGCAATGTGCGCCACGAAATAATGTCAGATCAACTATTTCAGGATCAGTTATCGTATATTATGGATCAGTTTAAATGAGGACAGCCACTACCTATGCGCATTGCACCAATGAACGAGCTGCACGTGCGTCTACAGCCGCATTGTACGCACAGCGCACACTGCGGCGCAACTTGCACACTGGCACAACTTATGCACCTGGCGCACCTTATGCACCTGGCACACCTTGTGCACCTGGCGCACCTTGTGCAACTTGCGCACCTGGCATAACTTGCGAACTGGCACAACTTGCGCGCCTTGCACAACTTGCGCACCTGGCGTAACTTGTGCAACTGGTGTACTGGCGCAACTTGTACACCTTGCGCACTCGAGCACCTCGTGCACCCCGCAAAACCCAGCGCACCCGTGCATCCTGTGCAACTTGGGCGCACAACTGGGCTGCACAATATGGGTGCATAACGTGGCCACGCAAGTGGCTCGTGCAACAAGCGCAACTTAAGCGCACTATGTGCCTAGCGACGATGCTGACGTGCTAAGTGCAAAGTGCGCCAACAAAATGCCACATTACGTCTCATGAGCCCATGAGCCCAAGTCCGAGTCCGAATCGCTTAGCCCCAATGAAAATTAATTTTCCAAGAGCAAAAAGCATGAATGCTTTTCTTGGAGCCTTATCCTTAACTCTTAGTAAAATCACCCACATGGTTCCCTCCTTAGGGTCACCACCCCATGTGCATATCCCAACAATACATACTCATATATATATTGAGATAACTCATGGTGCTTTTCTAATTTGGGACTAAACTTTACAAAGCATGTTGAGAGCAAGCTCTCTTCATGTCAAGGAGCAAGAGCACCAACAATCCCCCACATATCTCATAATATATATGTGTTTAGGGTTGAGCGTTCCCACAGTAGCTGTCCATTTTGCATTAGGATAGATGTCGCTTACGACTTGAATCTTTCCGTATTGGTTAAATAATAGTGTGATACAAGAATGGACTAAGTCTTGAATTCTGTACCACAATTATAATTCTTCCCACTCACAAAGTGTAGTTACATGTGCTTCTGGCTGCACATTAAAGGCCTTGTGCCAGCCTGGTTTCAGTGTATAATTTTGGGCGTCGACAAGTTTACCCTCAAGAGACGGCCTGATATCTCTTTCCAAACACTATAGGTAAGTTCTTTATTAAAGAGACATGGCATGAAGCCTTGCGCTTCCTTGCGGTGCTACATCGCTATGACATGGCCTAAAGCCAAGGCATTCCCCCTATCTGGGAACCTCATCGTAGTGTCATACTACTGCAGCATGAGGTCACAGCCTCTTTGTAGTGCCATTCTACCCAGCACGAAGCCTAAGGCTTCCTTGCGGTGTTGTGCCGCAACGACATGGCTAGCTTGCAAGGCCGAGGCTTTACCCCACCTGGGTACCTCATCATGGTGTCGTGCCACTGTAACATGGGGTCACCCTCCCTTTGTAGTGCTGTCTACAACTCTTTAATTTCATTATACAACATTAGGCTACCTGCCTATTTGCGGTGCTACGCCGCTATGACTTGGCTTGCAAGGTTGAGGCATTACCCCTACCTGGGAACCTCATGGTGGAGTCATCCCAGTGTAGCATGGAGTTTTACTCCTTGTAGTGCTGCACTACCGTGCTTCCTATAAAGCACACCAGGAATTCACTCTGCCTAAGAACTTATTAAGGTATTTAAGCCAACCTCAACACAGGATCCGTTTTTCGCAGAAAACCTATAGTAAACAATAGTTGTTATGGGTTCGTAACCCTTATATGTTCCCAAGAACAAGTACGCACTGTTACCTGATAGTTTTTCAGTCAGTGGTCCTCCCTTGAACCAAAAGTTAGATGTCTAGTAGATTTCTCTTTGAACTAATAACATAAAACTTTATGGTAGGATTACAAAAACATACTATCAGAATGCCTTCAAGCCCATCTTCCCTACTGTGTCTTCAACCAGCTGACGCTTGAGGCCCTTCGTAAATGGATCCGCCAGGTTCTTCTGAATCCGAACATCGATTACTGCAATGACACCTCTCTTGATGAGATCGTTCACTGCCCTGTACTTTAATTGCACAGTTCTCTTCTTTCCGTTAAAGAGATCATTTGATGCCACCGCTGCAGTCGCTTGGTTGTTGCATTATATCGGAATTGCCGGTATCTGTGCTCCAACCACTGGAAGATCATACATGAGCTCCCGAAGCCATTCTGCTTTATCTGCTGTGGTATCAAGTGCAAAGAACTCAGATTCCATAGAAGACCGCGAGAGCATAGTCTGCTTCTTCGACTTCCACGATATAGCAGCTCCACCTATTGTGAAAATGAATTCACTAGTGGACCTCTCGCTCTCCAACTTTGAGCACCAGCTGGCATTACTGAAGCCTTCTACTACCGGCGGCTCTTCGCTGAAGTGCAGTGCATATGTCTGAGTCTTCTTGAGATATCTCATAACACGCTTCACTGCTTTCCAGTGCTGAATGCCTGGATTGCTTGTGAATCGACTTAGCATTCCCACAGCAAAAGCTATGTCAGGCCTAGTGGCAGTAGTAGCGTACATCAAACTCCGGATGACGCTAGCGTACTCCAATTGCCTGACGCTTTCCTTCGAGTTTGGCTCCAGCTTCTGATCACTTCGGTATGGCGTATCAATTATAGGAAGATCGTGATACCCGTATCGAGTGAGTATTTTCTCTATGTAATGAGATTGTGACAGAGCCAATTCAGTGTCTGTCCGGATGATGTTGAGTCCCAAGATAACATCAGCATTCCCCAAGTCCTTCATACTGAACTTTGTCGAGAGGAACTTCTTTGTCTCAGTGACACATCTTATATCCGTACCAAGGATTAGCATATCGTCCACGTACAGACAAACGTGACTCATCTTCCGTCAGCAAATTTAGTATAGACACACTTGTCTGTTTCGTTGACCCTATAGCCGTTTGAGCTTAGAACTTTGTCAAACTTCTCATGCCACATTTTGGGAGCTTGCTTTAAGTCGTATAGAGATTTTACCAACTTGCAGACTTTGTCTTCTAGGCCTCTGATGAAAAATCCTTCTGGCTGTTGCATATAAATCTTCTCGATCAGCTCGCCATTCAGGAATGCTGTTTTTAAATCCATCTGGTGTATCACCAGTTTGTGCATTACCGCAAGGGCAATTAACAATCTGATGGTTGTCATCCGTGCTACTGGAGCATATGTGTCAAAGTAGTCGATCTTTTGCTTTTGAGAAAACCCCTTGGCCACTAGCCTGGCCTTGAACTTATCAATGGTCCCATCAGCTTTCATCTTCTTCTTGAAGATCCACTTGCATCCGATGGATTTTGCTCATTTGGGTAAATCAACTAACACCCATGAGTTATTGGAGGTAATTGAGTCAATTTCATTGTCTATTACCTCCTTCCAGAAGACAACATCTCTGGTCTTCATCGCCTCGTCATAGGTAAGCGGATCTGCTTCTACATGATAGGTGACAAAGTCATCTTCGAAGCTCTTCGGCCTCCTTGCTCGCTTCGTCGACGGCTCAGCGAGTTCTGGTTCAATTGTTGTTTCTCTACCAACAACTTCATCTTGGAATACTGGCTCATATGAGATCTCAGTCTCATTTGCACCTACATCATTCTTCGGAATATCTTGAAGAACAATATTTTTATCTCTTGCAAACTTGTCTTCAAAATATTCAGCATCGCAAGATTCGATGATATGATTGGACTCAATATCAAGAAATCTCCGAGCATTACTCTTCTCGGCATACCCCAAGAAGATTGCCTTCGTAGTCCTTGTCCCCAGCTTCTGAATCTTCAGATCTGGGAGCTTCACATAAGCCAGACACCCCCACACTCAAATGACATTCAAGTTAGGTCTGACTTTGAACCAGAGTTCATAAGGAGTTATGTCAGAAGTTGTATAAGGCACACTATTCAGAATGAAAGTGGCCATTAATGCAGCTTCTCCCCAATAGCATTTTGGCAGACCTGCAGTTAGCTGCATTGAGTTCATCATTTCTGTTAATGTTCGGTTCTTCCTCTCTACTACTCCGTTAGATTGAGGAGAATACGGAACAGTAGTCTCGCAGATGATTCCATGTTCTTTGCAGAACGATGCGAATTCATGAGACCGATATTCTCCGTCTCGATCACTTCTCAACCTCTTGAGTTGTTGTCCAGTTTGCCATTCAGCTTCGGCCCTGAACTCCTTGAACTTCTCGAACGCTTTGTCTTTGGATTTGAGCAAGTAGACGAATGCGTATTTAGAGAAGTCATCGATGAAGGTCATGAAATACTTCATCCCGACTTTTGTAGAGAATTGTTTGAAGTCACAGATATCGGAGTGAACCAACTCCAGAAGATCTGTGCTTCAATTGACCCGATGAAAGGGTTTTCTAGTGATCTTTGTCAGAGCACATACTTCACATTTCTCTACCTTACCCTCACACTTGGAGATAAGTCCTAGACTAGACATTTTGTTTATTCTTTTACAATGAACATGTCCTAGCCTATTCTGCCACAACTCAAGAGAGTAATCAGAAAGTGCTATTGCAATCATTTCATTAGACTAGTTTACAAGCTGAATTTTAAACATCCCTTCAGTTTGATAAGCCTTTCCGAAGTATGTTCCCTTCTTGGACATCACCATCTGACCAGCATTGATGTCCATCCTCAAGCCTGCGTTGCTAAGCAGACTCCCAGAGATCATGTTCTTGGTAATCATCGGAACATGCTTTACTCCTTGGAGCGTCAGAGTATTCCCGGAAGTGAGTTTCAGCTCTACAGTCCCGATCCCCAGAACTTCAGCTTGGGCCTGGTTCGCCATGATAACCTTCTCAGAAGTTGGCTGGTATGTGATGAACCATTCCCTCCTAGAACAGACATGGCAAGTCGCACCGGTGTCTATCCACCAGTCAGAGTCAGCCTCCACAGTTGTGACCTGAGCGATTATAGCAACGAGGTTAGAAACCAAAGAAACCTTACTAGGCTCACCTTTCTCTGATTGTTTGGGCTTGGATCTGCATTCACTCTTGTATTGGCCTTTCTTGCCACAATTGAAGCAAGTCACGTGGGACTTGGACTTCTGTTGCTTGAATGAAGGACCCTTCAGTTTCAGATTAGTGAAATCCTTCTTTTTGTGATGAGAAGCCACATGTGTCCCCTTGGGCTCTCTCGTCTGCACCAGAATGGCCTTGGCCAACTGTTTGGACAGAGTGTCCATCTTCTGTTGAGAACGCATCTCGTCCTCAACATGGATCTCTTGAAGGAGATCTTCCAAGCTGATATCCAGCTTCTTCCGGTGCATTCTTGCATAGAATGTATTCCATCCTGTGGAAAGTTTAGAGACAATCCCTCCAACGACAAACTTGTCGACGAAGGGCATTTTCTCGTCTTCTAGCTTCTGGCGCAGCTTCAAGAACTCTTTTACCTGATGTAGCATTGCCTTACCGTCTTCGAAGAACCACTTATGGTACTTCTCGACGATGAAGATTTTTGATCTATTGTCGTGATCTTCATACAGCTTTCCCAAGGACTCCCAAATATCCCTGGCAGAAGGATTCTTGGAGTATGACTCAACCAGGGAGTTCTCCATTGCATTCAGAATCAATAGCCTACAAAGACTATTGTCCCTTCTCCATTTGGTCAATTTGACTTGTGCAGCAGCAATGACCTCTGCTGTACCACCTTCTGGAGTCGTCGGTCCTTCTGGAATCGTTGGTTCAGTCTCAATCAACACATGATCGACGTCCACCAGTTGTAGATTGAGGGTAATTTCTCTTCCATATTTGAAAGTGTTCTCCATCGAACTTCTCCAGTTTGTTAAAGCTGGTATCGAGGAGAGAAGTATGAGAGTTTTCCATTGTGCTGGTCTAGCTTTGAGATTGTTAGGACCGGGGCACAATATTTTCAATGGAAAATCGAATGAAACAGTTGTAAGAACAACGTTCCAATGCAATACTAGGAAGGTGCATAACCAGAGATCCTAGAAGGATTCTGGAATACAAAAATCTAAGAAGATTTCATATACGTAGCAAACGATAGCAGTGCTTCTAAAAAGAAGGTACTAATCGAAATGCTAAAGGCATCAGTAAAGGTGACAGGCGATTGATGGAAATGTGGTGTTCTGTTGGGGTGTCAAAAACACCAATGCTCAAAGCTAGATCCGCCCACACGGTCAGCTTCCAGGAACCAGCAAGTTCGAGTGAACTCTAGAACGCTCTGGAAAAATGCTCTAAGATGGACTGCTCGGAACGACAAGGACAGAAAAAGAATACTCGAGTTGCTGTTGAAGGTGTTGGAACTCCAGTGGCTCGAGGACCTGTCTCTTCTCTCAACAAAATGCCATATTACGCCTCATGAGCCCATGAGCCCGAGTCCGAGTCGCTAAGCACCTACGGGGCTTAGCCCCAATGGAAATTAATTTCCCAAGAGCAAAAAGCATGAATGCTTTTCTTGGAGCCTTATCCTTACCTCTTAGTAAAATCACCCACATGGTTCCCTCCTTAGGGTCACCACCCCATGTGCATATCCCAACAACACATACTCATATATATATGTTGAGATAACTCATGGTGCTTTTCCAATGTGGGACTAAACTTTACAAAGCATGTTGAGAGCAAGCTCTCTTCATGTCAAGGAGCAAGAGCACCAACAAAATCCACTATCATAATCTCCAAAATTTTAGTTCTAATCAACAACATATTATATTGTCTTTATTTACCAATATTACAACTCCTCAAGCTTCTAGTCACCTTTAGTCACACATTATTATCGAAACAAAATTTTTCTCATAATGTTTTCTAAAAAATAGGTCAATTTTTATTCCACATTTATATTTCGACAGGCCTATTTTGTTGTCATCAAATATCCTCTAAGCAAAACATCAATCTCATCATAGATAGATATCAAGTTAATTAGAATTCTGCTCAAAGAAATCATTTTTCGTCTTCCAAATTATTTGAATTGGATAACCAATACCTTCGAAACAATTATCATATTCTCAAGGAAGTATTCTCGATTTAGTCTCACAAGTTTATGTCTATCAATCCAAATAACTAAACAATATTTAAAATCTAAGCATATTAATGATCCTATGCAATAATAGTCATTGTTTTTCATTATCACAGTATCCCATTCCATTAACCTTGAGAATTTTAAATCTCAAATTTCAAATCAGTATTATCCTAAAAATTTAAATCATATATCGAACTTCATTTTTATCAACAATATATATAGATATTCTGCATATCTACGATTCCATCTAACGAATTAGTCATGGTCTATTATCAAAATTTCAATTCTCTTATTCTTATTATCCTCGAAATTGAGTTTATTTAATTATAGATGAGTTCATAAGGTTATCCGTTTCATAATCACATTCTATATCACAAGTATATCATGTCATCTTCTTTGAAATTTAAGGAATGTCTAGGACAACTATTCTGGAATGGCCAAATGAAAAATATAGAAGAATTTTAGTAAGAATGATTGATCAAAGGAATGATTAATGAGATGAAAATGTAGTAAAGATTTCTATAAATGAAATAAAAAGATAATAAAAGTTCTCTTAAGGAAATGAAAAGATAATCAAATTTATTTATAAGAAATGGATAAAGGTCGAAAGGAAAATATTATATATATATATATATATATATATATATATATATATATATATATATATATATATATATATATATAATTTTTTTACAGAAGAGAGAATTTTATTGATGTATAAGGCGTAAAATACCGAAGCCTATACAAGAGGAGCGCGAAGCGCTGGCAAAAGAAAAGAAACGACAAAGGACGCTGACAAAAATGCAACAAGAAGACAGGAACTAATCTAGGGTCTCCCAGAACGTGGGCGAGGAGTGCGGGCAGTGCCGCCGGATCTTAAGGATCTGTCTGATGATTTTCCTGCATAGTTGGGGTGGAGGAAGGTGACGGCCCTCGTATCGGAACTTGTTCCTATTTTTCCACAGGACCCAAATTCCTGCGTCCGTGATGATCTGATGTCCGTGGGAGACGCCCCAGCTGGACAAGAGATCGTTGAAGCCCCCAGGGAGGGGGGCCTTCCTAAACATGGTGCTGAGAGTCGCCCAAATGCTCGTGGCCAGGTCACCAGAGGTGAGGATGTGTACTGCCGATTCGGTTTGAGGGGGAGTACAGCAATGGCAGCTCAAAGCTAGGCTGTAGCCAAGCGAAGTGATGGCGTCAATGGTGGAGAGCTTCCGGAAGTGGGCTCGCCAGATAAGGATAGACCATTTGATGGGGATGCAAGCTTGCCAGAAAGGAGCGATTAGGGGGGACGGGGTCCCGATGCCGCGAGCGACAGACCTGGCGGAGTGCAGAATGAAACGGCCGACCGGTCCAGGAGACCAACTCATGATGTCCGGTGTGTCGGAGATGCGGTGGTTCGCGGTGGCAAAATGGTTGGCCGCCGCCGGACCAAGCCAGTTAGTGACTCAGTCCAGATCCATCCGGACGCTAGGTCCCAAAGCTCGCGAATCTGGCCCTCCCTCAGGGTGGACTCCGGGGGGTGCCAAAGGTGACCACCGAGCCAACAATCGTGACTCATCGATGAGTAGCCGTTACCCAGGAGTATTCGGATAAGGGGGTCAGCAAGCTGACGGCCGCGAGTTATGCGTCTCCAGGAAGCCGAAGAACGGTTGTTGACTAATGTCGTCCTGGGGTAGGTATTTCTGAAGTATCTAGCTTGCATGAAGCGAGTCCAAATTGAATTGTCAGTGCGCAGTTTTCACCATAACTTCATGGAGCATGCGTCTGCGATGTGATCCAATCTGTAGAATCCCAGACCGCCTTCGGAGGTGGGATTAGCCATGGTGGACCAGCTGGCCCAGTGGTGCTTGTCTTTGCCTTTGTTGTGTCCCTAGAAGAAGCTGGCGAAGAGGGATTCGAGAGATGCTAGAACTTTTTTGGGAGGGTTACAGACCACTAGGGTGTAGATGGGAATGGAGGAAAGGACGTGCTTGATCAGTATCAGCTTGCCTCCGGAAGATAGGGTAGCGTTGTGCCAGCCCACAATCCTTTTCCTGATGGCGCTGACCATGTACTCGAAGATACCCGAGTTGGCCTTGCCATAGACCAGAGGGCACCCGAGGTAGGTGAAAGGTGGGTATGCAGTGGCAAAAAAAGTCAAGTTGGAGAGCGTCGCAGAGTGAGACCTGTCCGCATTGTGATGAGTGTAAATGACGCTCTTGTTATTGTTGATTTTTTGACCAGAACATCTGGTGTACCTGTTCAGAGTTTGGAGTATCACCTCGATTGAGCCGACGTCGTCGGAATAAAAAATAAGAACATCGTCAGCGTAAGCAAGGTGGGTGATGATGGGGCAGCCGGTGGTGGTGTGGAAGTGTTGGAACCGCGGAGTGTTGGACATGCTTTTGAGGCTTCTGCTGAGGGCCTCCGCGGAGATGATGAATATGGAGGCAGAAAGAGGATCCCCCTGCCGAACGCCATGGCTAGCGGTGAAGAAGCCATCTGCTTGTCCGTTGATTACGGTGGAGAACCAAGAATTGCTAATAGACCTGAAGATGATGTCAATCTATGGTTCTGAGAAGCCGAAAGCCCTGAAAACCCAGATCATGAATTGCCAGTCAAGGCGGTCGTAGGCTTTCTCCATGTCCAGCTTAATGGCGGTGTTCCCCCCTAACCGGAAATTTTATACAAGTGACCATCTCTTGAGCGAGCAGGATATTGTCCACAATGTTGCGTCCTTTCACAAAACCACTCTGCTCCTCGGAGATGATTTTAGGCAGGAGGTCCGTCATCCGGTTGGCTATAATTTTTGCGATGATTTTGTTGGCAAAGTTACATAGACTAATGGGGCGGAAATCTTCGAAGCTTTCTGGGTTGTCTTTTTTGGGGATAAGAATGAGATTAGCCCTGGATAGAGATTTGTGGTATCTGGCTCCTTGAAAGAAGGCCACCGATGCCTCGACAAAGTCTGGGCCGATGATGTCCCAGCATTGTCTGTAGAATACCCAGTTGAAACCGTCGGGGCCGGGCGCGCTGTGCTCGTCAAGGTCCCAAACCGCGCCCTGCACCTCGACGGCGGAAGGGAGCTTTAGGAGCAGCTCGTTTTCGTGATCGGTGATAATGCTAGGGATCTCCGCCAGCACATCCTCGTCCATGACGACTGATTCTTTGGAGAAAAGATTGGAGAGGAAGTTGGCCGCGGCCTCTTGAATCTTTTGTTGGTCCGTCAGCTGGTTACCATTGACATCGGAGATATGGTGAAGGTTAAGTTATTGTCTGCGACCTTTAACGCAGGCATGGAAGAAGCTGGAGTTCCGATCTCCTTCGTTGTCCCATTTCAGTCTAGCTTTTTGCTTCCAGAATTCCGTTTCTACTTTAAGCCTGGACTTGAGGATAGCTCTGGCGAGGTTGAGTGCGGTCCGCGAATTTGGGGATCTGTTGGCAATGTAAGAGATCTCGGTTCGGGTGACATCATCCTCCGCATTTTTGATCTCCTGGAAGATGTTACAGAAAGCAGCCTTACTCCATCTAGAGAGGGCCTTGCTCGTGGCTCTAAGTCTGGCCGTAACTCTGTATAGCGGATCAACGTCGCTCACTGAGAGCCAAGCTGAGGCCACCTCGGATTTAAAAGAAGGATGATGTCTCCAGAAGTTTAGGAATTGGGAAGGTTTTTTGATGCGGTGGGAGCTGCTGCTGATCTCGATGAGAAGGGGAGAGTGATCGAATTCTGTGGTATTGAGGTAGAAGAGGCTAGTGATGAGTCCCGTGTCCGCCCAGTGACGGTTGATGAGGGTACGATCAAGGCGGGAGTATTGGCGCCGGGAGCCTTCCTGCATGTTGCACCAGGTGAAAGTATTGTCGAAAAAAGGGAGGTGAGTGAGGTGCGCGTTGAAGGTGAAATTGTTGAAATCGTCCATGGCCGGAAGTGGTGGTGGGCGCCCTCCGGACTTCTTGGCACTACAAGAGATGGTGTTGAAGTCTCCTAAGCACATCCACAGAAGGTTCTGGAGGGATAGGTCGGTGTTGAGCAGGTCGTCCCAGAGGAGCTTTCGCTCTTGGAAGTCACAGCTGCCGTGAACGGCAGAGATTAAGGTTCTGTTCCGAAGTTGAGGGTGTTCGACCCAGAAGGAAAGGGCTTGGCTAGAGTCCTGAACCATGCCAAAAGTGATGCCAGTACCGGCGAGAATCCAGATGTCGTGACTGCTAGCAAGCGCGGTCGCAAAACCAAGTTGAAGTTTGATGTCGGTGATCCTTTTTTTGGGGATTTTGGGTTCAATGATTACTAGGATGTCGATTTTGTGAATTTTCTTCAGGCTGAGGATCCTGTTCATCATTGGTTTGTTGGCTATGCCTCTCACATTCCACGAGAGGATGTTAAGCATTGGATTGGGGGGAGTGGGTGAGGAGGTTGAGCTTGGCTGCTGACCGTGTGGTCATAGCTGCTTGCTGATTCTTTTTCTTGTTTTTCTTCTTCTTTTTCGAAGAAGATTTCTTGGTGGAAGTTATGAGGTCGCCACTTGTAGATGCATGGAAATTTACGACCAGAAATCCTATGCGCCAAACACTACATGTGCCAGGGAGCTCAGACAAAGTACTTGACACAGCAAAACAAGAATATAGACATTAAAAGAAGATTTTTATTTCATATAAAAGTCTATTACAAAGGAGAACTTCTACAAAAAGAAAAGACCCTAAGTTTACAGCCAGGCGCAGCAGCCACCATGCGCCCTCAGCCAGGCGCAACAGCCACCATGCGCCCTCAGCCGGGCGCATCTTTTCAGCAGCTCAGTTATGTGCATCCTCAGTTGTGTGCATCCCTTCAGCAGCTCAGTTATGTGCCACCCTTCCAGCCAGGCTCATGCGCCATCTAATGCTTCGACTAATGAAGCATTTATTGAGCAAAACGAGGGTGGCAATCAACCCTCTAGCTGGGGGAAGAGCTCCCCAAATCGAGGAAAAGAAGAGCACAGCAAGTCAACCTGTGGCCAGGGGAGGCTTCGAAAGAGCCTCCAAAGACCAAGGAAGACCGCAATCGAAACCGCGACTAAAGGAGCAGCTTTCAACACAACCAGAATGGGCAACACCCACTCTGATAGAAGAAAGAGCCTCCAAAGCCGCAGCACCGCAATTCCGGTCTGCGGCTCTTCCAGCATAACGGAGACGAGGCTCGGGCATCCCGATCTTTGGATGCAACAGATTCCTTCCGCCTGCCTCGGAAGCCCTCGACTCCGACTTTTGGATGTAACAGTCACCTTCAAGTGCATCAATGAAGACATTGCGTCGCATCTTCACCCTCGGGAGCATCTCATCAACAGAATGCACTCGAGTAAACAAGTTCATTTCGGAAGGACGTAAGAGAACGAGAAGCAAACTCTCTCCATGCCACTATTTATAGGCCGGGCAAATCAAACCCATGCGCCAAGTGGATGGCTCTCCGAATCCCGTGCAATGAATTTGCATTAAATGGATGAACCTGACGCTTCGAATTCAGCCAAGTCAAAAATGGCTATTTAAAGCACTCAAAGAACGTAACAGTCGCACCAAAAAATGTGTCATGCGGAGTGGATGCGCCGGTCAGACCGTGCATCACACAGACGCGCCTCAGCACCAAGCGCTTCACAAGCATGCGCCCTCATGTGGCCCCATGCGCCTAGTGGAACGTCGATCGATGCGCCCACTCAACCGACCATCACTTGTCAAAAAAACATTAAATGTTGAAGTCTAACAGAGTTGGCAGCACGTCTCTCGAGGAATGAACAGTTGATAGCTTTTTCAGAAAATAAAGCGTCGCCAACATCAGCATCATCATTACTTTCCTTCGACGGTTACAACCACGTGGCCGTCCAACCATCTCGCATGCGCCTCCGCAGCCATGCGCCCAAAGCTCTACATGCGCCTCAAAAGCCATGCGCCTCAGACTTTTTTCTGATCCCTAAAGACAGAAGTAAAGTCACTACTGAAACCTCGCATGCGCCTCAAAAGCCATGCGCCCCGAATGGTTCGTGACTCCCAAAGGTTACGAGCCAAAGTCTCCTCACGCGCCCAATCCCAGGCGCATCCTACCAGATCGTTTCCCACCAAATCCGAGATCTCCGAGCCATGGGCCTACGACACGTGTCCTTTGACTCGATTCACCCAAGATCTCAGCAACAGAAAGATTCTTTCCCCTGCTACGTGACAGCCCACAACAGTAGCATGAAGAATTCAACTCCTCAATCAGGGTGCATCGACTATGCGCCTCCATCAACAATCACCACGTGGCATCCCCGCGTCCAAGCGCATCCTACATATGCGCGCATGAGCAGCCTGCCTGCAGACTATAAATAGAGGGATCATCTCCTTCTTCCACACGAACATATATAGACAGACAGAGACATCGCACAACCACCGAGGCTGATACAGACACTCAACGACTTCTTCCTCTCCGCAAGCTCCAGCACCCAGAGCAACTCAGACCTTCAGAGAACCGATAACCGTCGTCAGATCGTCAACGGAGTCAACGTATTACCACTCGCTCCATCGGCACAAGGGACCCAGATAAACAAAAGTGTACTCCTAGTACTATGTCTAAGTCATACATTGTAACACTGTTCTGTTTGTATTGAAATTTCCATCAAAAGATTTTAATGGCAAACAAGCTGGCGACTCTGATGGGGACCTCTTTCTCCTCCACCGAGAAAGCTGTGTCGCAATTCGACGATGTGAAGGTGGGCTCCTCTCACAAGATGCTGGTCGTACGCCTCAATCAACAGGCGTATGAGGAGTTCATCTCTGAAGGCAGTACGAGTCCTTCGAAGCGGCTGCCGAAGCCGAAGAAGACTCACCAAATCTGGGTGCGCAAGGTCGACGCCTCTGGCACCACCACCGAAGGGGATGCGCCAATCCAGCCTTCCCTTCCTGCTGACGTCCTCAGCAACCAAGATGGGCCCACCGGTACAGTACATCTCTCGGGAAAACGTGCGGCTGACCACATTCCTCAGCCATCTCCCTCTCAGGCGAGGAAGATGCGTCGATGGAGCAGGGGCGCAGCTAATGTCCCGCGCATCACCTCCGATGCGCCACAGGAGGTCTCTGACTTTGACAGACTCACTCGCTGTAGTGGCAAGGAGAATTTGGATTCTGAGTACTACGCGCCCCAGCGGGCTAGTACAAAGAAGTCCAAGGCAGTACGGGCCATGCGCCCCAAACATGCTATGCCAGCAGCAAACCAGAAGCATGCGCTCACAATCATGCGCACTGCTGATGGTAAGATGTATAAGGTCGACTCAGGTGCTTCTGCGCCAGAAACGAGCCGACCTTCAAAGTCCTTGTCTCACTTGGGCGCATCTGTTACGTTCGCAACCAAGTCGAGCGAGGCAAACCCAGTGGTCTTGAACTCCCGCGCCTCCTCTGGTTGTGCGTCTGAGGTTCGTTCAAGTCACTTTAAATGTTGTTCCCCCACTACTGATCTGAGCGCCTGTTTGGTGTTGGATCAGGGGGCGCAGCATTCACTTGACCACCCCGGCGCTTGGCCTTGCCATGCGCCTGAAGGGGGTGCGAAGGTGGCACTCTCCTCCAACGATCTGCGTAATGTGATCACTCACAAACGCCGATCAGGAGAGTCGATTGACAAGCACGATACGCCCCTCCCAGGGCACACTTGTGCCATAGTCACCATCAACTGCTGTTGCAAGGCAGCAATCCCACCAAGAAAGTTGGTGTTCTAGTGGCTGCAATCATCGACACCCCTCCGACGTCACCTCGGGAAGAAGGTGTCAACAAAAGAGGAGCCAGAACTAAAGGTTGCTTCATGCAATGTAATTTCTAACTCCTCGTCAGTCCGAAAGGCGACTGGCAATTCCTCGTCCAAGAGCCAGTCGAGGAAAACCAAGACAACTGTCTCGTCCTCCGGAGTGTTCGAAGGCACTCGGGGGAGGAAGAAGATCTTGGAGGAAGCTGGGGGTAGTCAAGCCCTGTTGATCCTCCTTCCGAAAACGAGGGTGTCCTCCAAAGCACAGCTGGAGAGGATCTTCATCCCCGAGGCGAAGCCAGCCTCCCGGACGTAGCTGGGGGTCGTCTAGCCCCTGTGGATCTGCATCTCGAAGATGAAGAAGTCCTTCAAGACAGTACTGGGGGTAATCAGGCCCTTACGGATACTTCTCCCGAAGACGAGGGTGTCCTCCAAAACATAGCTGAGGGTAGTCTAGCCCCTGCGGATCCGAGTCTCGAAGACGAAGAAGTCCTCCGGGACATAGCTGGGGTAGCCAAGATGAAGCCCCAGGAACAAGAACTCCTCTACAGGAGAGTGAGGCTAAAAGCGAAGCCTCAACCGAGCCATCAGACTCCAGCCGTGTCATGACAGTCTACATGACTGGGGGTGACACCGAGTCAGATGCGCCACCAGCGGACCTCGTCCAGCGCATGGATACCCTGGAGGGAGGACTCAAAACCCTCTCTGCCTCCATGCAAACACTGACTCAAGCAGTGTTTGAGATTCGGTCAGCTTTGGCCAGGATACCTTCTACCGGTCCCGACCCAGGGGCCAATGGAGAGTCAAGTGTACCCCCTCAACGGGTATCCTTGGATACGGATCGCTGCGAAGCCCCTCGGACGTTGGAGCCCTCAAATGCTCAACTCCATATGGTACCACCTTTTCCGACTCCCAGCTCCACGGAAGACGTGGTCGAGATGATCAGGGACTTGCGCGAGCGCTTTGAGTCCAAGAATAGACAAGAGGAGCGCCAAAAGATGGGCATCCCCCAACCTTATCCCCTCGAATGGAACAAAGTGGTTTATCCTCCTAAATATAAAACATAAACATTGACGCCATACGATGGGAAGGACTCTCCGCGCCGCTATCTGACATACTTTCAGTCCCAAACGGGACATCTGCCGAAGAAGGATGCACTACTCACCAGCATATTTGTCGGGGCACTGAAAGGAGTAGCGTACGACTGGTACTGCAGCCTCTCTGACAATTCCATATCTTCCTTCGACGACTTGACGCGCCTTTTAGTCGACCGTTTCTACGACGGCGGAAAGGACATGACAATGGCGTCCCTCATAGAGATACGCCAGAAGGAGAAGGAAACAGTTCGGGTATTTATCGAACGCTTCCGACAGGCCTACTTCGGATTGCCCCCGGGCATGCCAGAACATGCACTCCTTTCCTCCTACAGCATGAACATGCTGCCTGCAGTCAAACTCTGGCTCAACTCTACTCATCCTCCCGACTGGAGTTCCTTGATCATCGAGGCTGAAGCAGCAGAAAAGAAGGCGTCCAATGCTCGCCTTCTGGGAGTTAGTTTCCCGGCCTTTAAGGACAAGGGGAAACGGCCTGCAGCCAACAACCCCAGACGAGAGACGAAGAGGAAACAGGCATTGACTGTTAATGCCTCGAAAGGTGCATCAGCGCCTACTCAGAAACCTTCACTCACACCAAGGCCAAAGGAGGTGTATTCTTTCAACGATGAAGACACCCTGCAACTCTTCGAGATACTGAAACAGGGTGACAAGATCAAGTTGTCGGACCCGAAGCATCCTGACGAGGTTGGAAAAGTGGACAATCCGAGGTACTGTCACTACCATCAGTTTGTCGGACACCCAACCAAGGACTGCTACGTCCTCAAAAACTACATCCAGCGCATGATCAATGCGGATGTTATCTCCGTCGACTACGAGGAGAAGACGGTTTCGGCCAATGTGGTGTCACTCCAGTTCGGCACCTTGCCGTCGACTACAACACAAGATGGCGTCGTCTCCATCCCTAAGGCGACAATGGAGGTGGTTAACTTACCACCTACTCGTGACAACGTGAGTGGACTCATCCCACTCACCATATCTCGGGGAGAGATCTTATGGGTTCATCCTGATCTTGTCTCCGAGGTTACTCAACCGGAGGTATGCCCTGCCTCCAAATCCAAAGGCAGGAAGATCAAGTCTTGTCGTATGGTCTCTTCCTCTGCGGAAGAGGCACTTCCTGTACAGATGCGTTCACAACAGAACGCCCAACCCGACGAAGCTGCCGTCGAGGTGGTGCCTCCTTGCACCGTCCCTGCTGCCCAGGAAGAGGGCCCATCTAAGCTCCCAGCAGCCAATAAGCAGAAGCATGTAGAGGTTCGTTTCGACAGGCCTCTACGAAAGGAGAATGCTTCGGGGCTAGCCAAGTCCCACAACTTCGACATACTGGCGCAACTTGCCAGTACTCCTGCCCGCCTATCTCTGTTTGAGCTTCTTCGTCTTTCCAAGGATACTCGCGAAGCTCTCTGTGAAGCCCTGAAGGATGCTGAGTCATTTATCAGTCAGGTCAAGCAGCATGAAGATCTCCCAACTATATGTACGCACTGTCATTGTACGAATGAGATTATCCCCAATATAACCTTCACCCAACAAGACATGCTGCTCAAGCACAACCGACACAACAGGCCGCTGTATTATACAGGGTATATCGGTTCTGTCAAGGTGAAGCGGATTCAGATCGATCCGGGGTCTTCCTTCAGCATCATTCCGAAGACGCTGCTCTCAACACTGGGGATCCCAATGTACCGACTGGCGCCCTCCAACACAACAATCAGTGGCCTCAACGCTAGCAAAAGCGAGCCACTGGGCAAGATACGACTAAAGTGCCATATCGGTAACCTCAGAACCGAGGTGACTTGTTATGTCGTGGACGCCGACGTCAACTACAACCTCCTGTTGGGTCGTCCATGGCTGTATGAATACATGGTGGTGCCATCCACACTCCACCAATGCATGAAGTACGTGTCCACCAACGACGTCATCCGGACGGAGTTCGCGGACATTGACCCTTTCAAAGGGGTTGAAGTCTACTTCACTGACTCCAACTTAGACAAATCACCTGACGAGGAGGAAGCCAATGATGCTGACGATGAAGCAGAAACGGCAGCAGAGCCCGACATGGAGCCAGAGACGATTCCTGTCGCTCCTCTAAAGATCCGACTCAAAGGCAAACCGCCTCAGAAGTTGCCTCCCATGAACATCAAGCTACCCGGGAAAGCACCAACTGCTCCAGGTAGCACATCTACAGAAGCTCCCTTGAAGATATGGCTCAAGGAAAAGCCGCCTCAAACATCGGATCCCCTTGTAGCAAAACTACAGGGGAGGGCACCAATTACTGAAGGCACAGTTGAGGCACCCCTGAAGGTGCGTCTTAAGGGCAAGCCGTCGCAACTATCTGTCTCATCCAAGCTGCCGGAGAAGGCCCACATAGTCCTCTCGGACCCCAGGATCAAAGCTGTGGTGGACTCTCCCGATCCAATCCCAGTACTCACAGATGAAGAGCTAGGGGAATATATCTCGGCTGATTTAGATGCACCCTCTCTGGACAATGTAATCCTGCGGGATAAAATCTCATGTTTCATCAATAATAGAGTGTCTTTTAATTATTCTAGTCTTCCACATTGGAATGCCATATATACATTAGATAACGCTCTACGGTCGTTGCAAACACAAATAACGACCGTCCATCATGTAAATCGAGTAGTCCCGTCCCAAGGGGTCTGTTTTGTAGTCCCGCCGTGGAGTCGAGACGAAGAATCTATCATCTTCGGCAAAGTTGAGCGTCATCAAGACCTCCCGCCACTCGATCCAGAACCAGATACCGGCAGAATACAAGTCTATCGGTACACGGACAAGGCAAAGTACCTCATCCAAAAGATGGGTTACGACCTAAAAAGCAACAAAGGCCTGAACTACGGCAAGGGTCGACGTCTTCCTCTCCGGCTTCCAACACCTAATGGAAAGCCGCAGGACTACTATCATCGAACTCGACTGGGGGTAGGCTATGTCACGCCGTCGTCAACTCCAGAGAGTTCGAAGGCAGAAGAAGCAGAACATTCTCACTCATCCGAAGCATCAACTTGGGATTTTGATACCAGTATCGGCTCAATCTTCAAGAGAGTGCTAGACATCTGCACAATTTCAAGAAGATGAAGGCGAAGACCAAACGCCAGAATTCTTCGAAGAAGAACCCTGGGCTCAACGCCTAGGAGAACAGTGGGAGTCTCGTTTTGAATTACGCGAACCCCCAACCGAAGACGAAGTCGAGCAGATCGACCTTGGGGATGGATCTTCTTCCAAACCCATCTTCATCAGCAAAAGCCTAGAAGGAGAAGACCGGGAATCTTTAATCCAGTTGGCTAAAGAGTATATCGATGTCTTCGCCTGGAGCTACGAAGATATGTCAGGACTTGATCCTCAGATCGCGATGCATAGGCTTAACATCTTACCTGATGCCAAACCTATCAAACAACAACAACGACGCTTTCGTCCTGACATCATGAACACCATCGATCAGGAGGTGGACAAACTCTTGACCAGCAGCTTCATCCGTGAAGAACAACACCCGGATTGGGTGGCCAACGTTGTCCCTGTCACCAAGAAGAATGGGAAGATACGAGTCTGCATCGACTTCAGGGATCTCAACTCCGCTTGCCCGAAGGACGAGTTCTCGCTTCCAATCACCAACGTGATGATCGACAACACATGTGGCTTCGAACGCATGTCTTTCATGGACGGGTATTCGGGCTACAACCAGATCAAGATGTTCCCCGATGACGTAAAACACACGTCATTCAGGACTCCAAAGGGTGTTTTCTGCTACACAGTGATGCCCTTCGGCTTGAAGAATGCTGGTGCCACATACCAACGAGCTATGAGCACCATTTTTTGTCAGCATCTTCGCAAGACAGTCGAATGTTATGTTGATGACATCGCAGTTAAGAGCCATCTCAAAGGTGATCACCTACAAGACCTGGAGACAGTCTTCGATCTCATGCGAGCGCATCAACTCAAGATGAACCCCGCTAAATCCTTCCTAGGGGTTTCTAGCGAAAAGTTTTTGGGTTTTATTATCACGGCGAAAGGCATTCATGTCGATCCCGAGAAGACCAAAGCCATCCTTGACATGGACCCTCCGAAGAACCTCCGAGAACTTCGAGGCCTGCAGGGGCGTCTGGCATACATCCGGAGGTTTATAGCAAACCTTTCCGGAAAATGTCAACCCTTCACTCAGCTCATGAAGAAGGGAGTATCTTACGTCTGGACAGAGGAATGCCAAAAAGCTTTCAATGACATCAAGGCTTACTTGACGAGCCCGCCAGTTCTGGTGGCACCCGTCGTCGGCAAACTATTTTTCCTCTACGTCCGTGCCATAGATCGTTCCCTCGGCGCTCTGCTGGCTCAGAACAGCGATACAGGCTATGAGCAAGCTATCTACTACCTCAGTAGAACACTGATCGGGGCCGAACACTGGTACAACCCCGTTGAAAAGGAGTACTTGGCGTTGGTATTTGCCATCCAGAAGACTCGCCATTATGTCTCGGGCCAGACAATTCATGTCATTTCCCGAGTCAATCCTCTCAGAGTTCTCATGACGAAGCCAGGGTCATTGAACTCCCGGCTAGCTACGTGGGCGATCCTGCTAACACCATACAACATGGTGTTCGTTCCACAAAAAGCCATCAAGGGTCAGGCTCTGGCCGACTTTTTAGCTGCACACCCCATCCCAGAGTCCTCAAGACTCTATGAAGACATCCCGGATGAGGTCCAAGAATCAAACGTCACTGAAGAAAGCTCCGTCTGACGGATGTTTTTCGATGGCGCTTCAAAAACAGGCCCCAAAGGCCAAATCATCGCAGGAGTGGGGGTAGTCTTAGTCTCTCCCGATCAACTGGTCATCCAGCGTGCCTACTCCTTTTCGAAGCCGTGCTCCAACAATGTTGCCGAGTACAATACGCTCATCATGGGACTCAAGCTGGCGCAACAACTGGGGGTGAATCATCTGGAAGCCTACGGCGACTCAAAAATCGTCGTAAACCAGATCAGAGGGCAATATGAAGTTCGCCATGAAGATCTGATCCCTTACCATAAAGTTGCGTTGAACATCATTTCAACCTTCACCAAGTTCTTCATCGAACATGTACCTCGTTTACAAAATCTGGAGGCTGACGCTCTAGCTGGGCTCGCAGCCTCATTAGCAGCACCCCTCGGGCTCAACACTACGTCACGGTAGCTGGTCGAGACTTGGTCTGTCCTAAAAACAACCTGTGCTCACGAGTAGCCCATGCCATGTCAATAAGTGCTGGTGTTAATGTCCGAGACTGGAGGTTCCCGTTCATCGACTTCGCTGTCTACGGAATTCTTCCAGAAGACCCGAAAGAAGCCGTCTCAGTCAAGAGGCGGTCCCTTCGATTCTACTACGATACAGCTACTAAAATGATGTACCGACGCTCCTACGACGGACTTCTCCTACGATGTCTGTCCAACGAAGAAGCAGCCGAAGCCCTTCGAGAAGCTCACGATGGAACCTGCGGAGCCCATCAATCTGGCCCTAAGTTGCAGGATCGACTGCGACGCATGGGCTACTACTAGCCAACCATGGCCGCTGATGCTGTCGACTATGCTAAAAAGTGCCATACGTGCCAGCTTCACGCAGACTTCATCCATACACCGTCAGAACCACTACATCCTACAGTCGCCTCTTGGCCCTTTGAAGCTTGGGGCATGGACATTGTAGGACCGATCACCCCTCCTTCATCGAGAGGACATCGCTTCATCCTAGCCATCACCGACTACTTCTCCAAATGGGCAGAAGCAGTTCCACTGGCAGAAATGAAGAGCTCTAGGGTGATCAGCTTCATCAAGCACCATGTCATCTACCGTTTCGGGGTACCCCGGAGGATTATCCATGATAACGGTCCTTAATTCATCAGCCATGTTTTCAGCAGATTCTGTGACAAGAGTCGCATTCAAAATGTGGCCTCAACCGCCTACAATCCGACAGCAAACGCATTGGCCGAGGCGTTCAACAAGACTATCGTCAGGCTACTCAAAAAAATCGTCTCATCCAATAAACACGACTGGGACAAAAAGCTCGGCGAATGCCTTTGGGCCTACCGCACAACGGTACGGACCCCGACAGAAAACACACCATTCTCTCTGGTCTACGGGAGCGAAGCGGTACTACCTCTCGAGATCCAGATACCCTCACTCCGCGTAGCAATCACAAACCAACTCACAGAAGAGGACAATCAACGTCGTCGTCTGCGAGAACTGGAGGCACTTGACGAAAAGCGTCTCCCAGCTCAACAACGTATTGAACTCTACCAAGCCCGTATATCACAGGATTTCAACAAAAAGGTCAAGCAAAGGACTTTCCAAGTAGGCGACCTGGTTCTGGCAGTCAGGAGGCCGATGGTGTTGACTCACAAGACACCAGGAAAGTTCGAGCCCAAGTGGGAAGGACCTTTCATCATAGAGACGGTATACTCAAACGGTGCTTACCGCCTCGCTAAATCCAATGGAGACTTGTTCATGATGCCCATCAACGGCAAGTTCCTAAAGAAGTACTACTCTTGACATTTTCAGACATGTACTTCCAAAAAGGATCAGTGGACCCAATCATCAGGGCTCACATACAATTCCCTTCCACAAAATCATACGCTTCCGGAACCCAGCTGTTCCGTAGCTTCCTCCAATAGAAGGACAACCACGTCCACATCACCTCTGAGTTGTTCCCCTACGCCCTACAAAGTGAAATCTTACACTCTGTAAGACTACGCTATCCATCATGTTTACCACGTCCACATTACCTCTGAGTAAACATCCCGTACAGACAACCCCTGCGTTGCCGTATATTGATCGTATAACTTCCACGTCCACATTACCTCTGAGTAGTTCCGCGTATCCCCCAGAGTCATTTCCTACCACGTCCATAACACCTCTGAGTAGGAAGATTCCATTATTTGAATCCCATATTTACCACGTCCACATCACCTCTGAGCAAACATGTTGGTTCTCTCAAACTTATTATCTGTACCTAAAAACTAAGGTGCGCAAAAGATAATAGGTCCACACAAATCATCAAGTTCATGACAGCAAAAATGAACATACCACAAAAACTTTGTATTCTTTATTTTTCAAAAAAAAGTAAAGGATTACACCCCCAGCAAAAAGTTGCAAAATACACAAAAAGAAGAGAACAATCCCTAAACATCCCCGGGGTTGGCCGAAAGCTCTTCAATCCGACGCCTCAAGTTTGTCGCCCGAGTCTCCACAGTCGCCAGGACCCGACGTTCAGCTTCTTGACCCATCGCTTCTATGGCCTCAGGAGAAGTGTCATCTTCATGCTTCTCATCCAACTGCTGCCGCTGCTGAGCCAAGGTAAGAGCCCGGTGGGTGAAAGCTGCTTCCTCCTTCTTAAATGCTACATGTTCAGCCTGGACACGCTCGACATCTAATAGGAGTCGGGCCCGCTGGTCCTCAAGGCGACAGATCTGGGCATCAACCTCCGCGATACTAGCGTCCAACGCAGCTCGCAACTCCACTTTCTCCTGCGTAGACTGAGACAACTGCTCCACTGCAGCTTCAGTCTCAGCCACTTCGCGTTCCCAGACACTCACGGTAGCCTGATAAGAGGATTCAATCTCAGCGATCAGCTTCTCCTTTTTCGCGTCTATCAAGACGGAGAGATCATTTCGCTGGATACACTGAAACTCGGAAAGCCGCTGGTCCAGCTCGGCCACCGAAGCCTCCAGAATGTCGGCCATATGATCATGGCCCGGGTGAAGACGGATCAGGTTGATATGAGGCAGTGCCAGAGTTTTTGCTGTTACAAAGCTCCCATTGGCATCCATCACTGCCGATACGCCCCTCTGCAACATCTTATACACCGTCTCGATGATGAACTTCACATATTCATCTGCATCCGCCAGCACCTGCGGCGTCATAGCGGGAGTCGGAGGAGCTACTCTAGATAGCGAACCAGAAGAAGGCCCGCCGACTTCAACCTGCGAGGCTGGAACCCCGGTATCAACAGGCTCTTCATCAACAGGGGCCTGACTACTAGCCCAAGGAGCCAGAAGAACAGAAGGAGCCAAGAGAGGCGTCGATATAGTACCCCAAGTAGAAGAAGCAACAGAGGGTTCCGCCAAACCCTTACCCTTCTCAAACTCGGAAGGACCACCGACGTCAATGGCTACCTCATTAGTCCCCAACGTACTATCAGCAGGCAGTACGGGACGTTCCCTCCCCCGGCAGAACAGTGAGATCAACACTTGTCTCCTGCCTCGACCCCCTCGAAGTCAGGATCGGCGGACGAGTCTCATTGTCACCATCAAATCCCTCTACAGGGACGGGTTCTGTCGCCACCTTCCGGTCGGCAGCCACCTCAGCCTCCGCTGCTGAGTCTGGGGTAGGGCTCGGCAACGCTGCAGCCGACCTCCCCTCATCATGACAAGGAGGGGAATCAACCCTCTCCTCGGTTTCAATCACGTCTGTTTCCCCCGCAACAGGCTCATGCATTTCTGGAGGAATGTCATCTGAAGACGACGAACTCCACTCCACTTCCTCATCTGGAAGCCCCGTGTCCGTAGGACCCTCAATGTCCAAGGCCCCTACGGCGGCTTGCACCATCCAGAAAGTTGCTGCAACCTCAGTGTCTCTTCCGACAAAGTCTGGAGATACTAAAATCTCTGCAGGAATAACATCTTCAGGATTCTCCTCCATTGGAGATGTCACCATCGGAGGAATGCGCTCATCAGAAGAGCTTGCCACCTCCTTCGGTTTACTGATGCCCGGTTTTGAAACATGGGTTTTCTTCTTCGACGATCCCTACAAGAAGAAAAGCACAGGTCACCAAAATGACAAGATGAGCCAGATTATGGAGGACTCTTTATCTCGGCAGAGACTGATTCTATTGACGCAGCCTTTGGAGTCGTCACTTTCCTCGGCATTTTTGGTATAGACGAACCGGCTTCTGTGTCAGCCCATCTCTTCCCAGCAGGGGGATCTCTCACTGATGCTACAGCAGCAGCCCGATATCCCGCCAATTCTGGTGGACGATATGATCGAGCCGCCACCAACATATTCGTCGTAGCCTCTAGCTGAGTCCCAATGATGAAACTGGTCTTCCAATCATAATCAGGAGACACAGTATTCATGGTGTAATACAGCTTAACGGCCGAATACAGGATCTGTGGCCGAGGGTTGCGAACTGGCGTAGTGAAACGAACACCAGTGCACCCGGTATTATAATATTGCCAGCCCCGGGCTCCGTCCAGTAAACTCCCGGTAAACCCCATACTGTTACTGGGATTCCGTAACATTAGCTGGGTGTAACCAAACTGGCGAGCAAACCGGCTTGGCAGATATGGCTCCAGATAACACCTATTTTGGTTACGGTAGACCAAGTGGGAAGGCCGAATACTTTACAACCAACGAAAACCCCATTTCGACAGAGTAATCGCATCTTCACCAGAGTCGTCCAAATCTTGGTCAGCCTCAAAATCTTTGAAGATGGGACTGACCTTGACAATCTCTAACCCCTGAAGATAGGACAAAACTCTCCTGCAGACGGGGACACCAGTGTGCAACCACTTCCTCTTGTAGAAGCGGCGGATAAAGGCGTCACCTTCAACGTGATCCTCCTCCGGGCCTGGACTCATCACGTTCGGATGATGCAGAATCAACCATCCCATCAGATAATGGAATGGTAGTTCGGCCCGAGAAAAGTTGTTATTCCTATCTCTCCCTTGGATCACATCCTCAGCAAAGGTCCTCAAGCCCCGCAATAGGTTACACACCATCGCGGGAAGAAAAGCCAAAGGGCGACCAAAAGCTAATTTTACTGCTGGCAAAATGAGGTTCCAGTGTACCCTCTCCACAGAACCTGATCCGCCCGCAAACACACAATTTCGGAACCATATCATCAAGTATGCAGCCAATACTGCCTTAGATGACATCCGGTGCACACAGTGCCAGAAGCAGCTATACGCATCTTCGCCACTCTCATTCGAACGGGGAGCCCTCTCGTCCAATCGGCTCATTTCAGAAGTCACTTCCGCAGGTTTCAGCCCTTACGGAGTCATAAACCGGATCTTCGAGGAATCCGCCAAGTCCTGCTTGAAGACGTAATCCCTCCAAGCAGTCACATGAGGTTGAGACTTGCCTTTGTCCCTCCGTTGCATCAGATAATGATGGCTCACTTCCTCTTTGAAAACAGCCATCATCTCCGGGTCCTTCTTTTCCAAGACAAAGATCTCTTCGTTTGACGGGAAATATTCCTCGTACGGTTCCGATCCCCAAGGGAGCTTTGACACCTCGTACATTTCATGAAGTACGAGTCCCAGCTCCTCCACCGGAGTGAAGAAAGTCCCGGTCTAGGTGTTAAACATCTTCAGGAGCACGAGGAACATATGCCTGTTAATGTGAACGCCTGCCTGAGTAGCACGGATTGCGGCAATCAGTCCAATCTCTCGAAGTTCAGTTTGAAACTGCGACAGGATCCAGAGTGTCAGTTTGTCCCATTTTGAAACATAATGATACCAACCCTCTACCCGAAATTCACCTTTCGGGTATGATCGCTCCATCAACAGCATGCGACTTGCAAAAGTCGAGACACCAAAGGCAAATATATTGATGGGAACATCACTGTAAATGCTCCCAGGACAGAGTCCGCCAGGTGAAAGATGGCCCAGACCGCACGGCGGCCAAAGTATCTCTTTGATCGGAGGTAGAGTCGATCTTGATGATACTTTCCACCGCTCCCCCTGGGATGGGGTTAGCTCCCAAGACATCCTCCTCTTGGAAGCAAGACGACAGAAAGCCGTCAAAGGCCATTGACGTTCAAGTTGTTTAACAGTCATATGCACTCCTCTTGCTGTAAAGAACCAATCTTCTTTGACCTTCAACACCTTTGCTTCAATAGAAGTAAGGCGGTCCCCAAACAGGAACTCGGGCTTCAGAAAGGTCACCTTATCAGAAGTGGTAGATTTCAAAATGCCACGCTCCATCATCCGTTTGAGGAACCCATGCGGTTGTTCCCAGATTTGAGTCATTCTTTCGGGAGGCTGATCCAGCAAAATAGTAGCTTGAGCAGGGTTTATCACCTCCTCATCGTAATCTACTTCCATCTGGCAGATGGCAGCATCCAGAAGCACTTCATTCAAGAGTGGGACAGTCATCGACACTGATGTTCAACAAAGAAGGCAAAGATTTAGGGATGTTAGAAACAACAAAAGAATCTGAGCCTCGTTCTCATCAAAAGCGCATCAGGCTCTGGTGCATCTTCAGGGCTTAAACCCATGCGCGTCAGCAGTGGAGCTTCGACGCATCTTCACGGCTTAAACCCATGCGCGTCAGCAATGGAGCTTCGGCACATCTTCAGGGCTTAAACCCATGCGCGTCAGCAGTAGAGCTTCGGCGCATCTTCAGGGTTTAAACCCATGCGCGTCAGCAGTGGAGCTTCGGCGCATCTTCAGGGCTTAAACCCATGCGTGTCAGCAGTGGAGCTTCGGCGCATCCCATACGCGTCAGCAGTGGAGCTTCGGCGCATCAGCAGAACTCAAAGTCCATACGCGTCGGCGTATGTATGGTACAGGAAGAGGATGATAAAACTCACCAACTACCGATGGCCGAACGTCGACAGGCGGACGGGGAACATCAGCCGCGGCAGCCTCTACAGGCTCTTTCCCTTTGCCCCGTCCCTTGCCAGTACCGCCGCGAGGAGTCTTGGGAGCCATTCCTTGAAAGGAAAAAGTTAGGGTTTTTCAAAGAAGAACTCTAAAAGACAAAAGCAAAGAGAGTAATTAAATCTTGGCTAGAACTCTCTCTCTTCTTCTCACGCCTATTTATAGGCTCAGTCGTACGCGTGAACCGATGAAGTGTGACCTCAGCCGCCGCCTCGGGTTCTGCGAGGAGATAACTGCAAATAAATCTAAAAAGATCATCATTAATCTTCTTGGTTATCGAGGCGTTATCATTTGCATTAACTGAGAGGAGCATGCGCCCCATCACTGATGCGCGGAGTATCCATGCGCCCGAACAGTCATGCTCCCCAACCACCATGCTTCTTATTCAAAGTATTCCAAAACTTGACAAAAAGTTTTGAAAACTTTGAAGGGGGTCTTGTAGAAGCATGGAAATTCACGACCAGAAATCCTATGCGCCAAACACTACATGCGCCAGGGAGCTCAGACAAAGTACTTGACACAGCAAAACAAGAATATAGACATTAAAAGAAGATTTTTATTTCATATAAAAGTCTATTACAAAGGAGAACTTCTACAAAAAGAAAAGATCCTAAGTTTACAGTCAGGCGCAGCAGCCACAATGTGCCCTCAGCCAGGCGCAGCAGCCACCATGCGCCCTCAGCCGGGCGCATCCTTTCAGCAGCTCAGTTATGTGCATCCTCAGTTATGTGCATCCCTTCAGCAGCTCAGTTATGTGCCACCCTTCTAGCCAGGCTCATGCGCCATCTAATGCTTCGACTAATTAAGCATTTATTGAGCAGAACGAGGGTGGCAATCAACCCTCTAGCTAGGGAAAGAGCTTCCCAAACCGAGGAAGAGAAGAGAACCGTAAGTCAACCTGTGGCCAGGGGAGGCTTCGAAAGAGCCTCCAATGACCAAGGAAGACCGCAATCGAAACTGCGGCTAAAGGAGCAGCTTTCAACACAACCAGAATGGGCAACACCCACTCTGACAGAAGAAAGAGCCTCCAAAGCCGTAGCACCGCAATTCCGGTCTGCGGCTCTTACAGCATAACGGAGACGAGGCTCGGGCATCCCGATCTTTGGATGCAACAGGCACCTTCCGCCTGCCTCGGAAGCCCTCGACTCCGACTTTTGGATGTAACAGTCACCTTCAAGTGCATCAATGAAGACATTGCGTCGCATCTTCACCCTCGGGAGCATCTCATCAACAGAATGCACTCGAGTAAATAAGTTCATTTCGGAAGGACGTGAGAGAACGAGAAGCAAACTCTCTCCATGCCACTATTTATAGGCTGGGCAAATCAAACCCATGCGCCAAGTTGCTGGCTCTCCGAATCCCGTGCAATAAATTTACATTAAATGGATGAACCTGACGCTTCGAATTCAGCCAAGTCAAAAACGGCTATATAAAGCACTCGAAGAACGTAACAGTCGCACCAAAAGACGTATCATGCGGAGTGGATGCGCAGTTCAGACCGCGCATCACACAGACGCGCCTCAGCACCAACCGCTTCACAAGCATGCGCCCTCATGCGGCCCCATGCGTCTAGTGGAATGCCGATCGATGCGCCCACTCAACCGACCATCATCTGTCAAAAAAACATTAAATGTTGAAGTCTGACAGAGTTGGCAGCACGTCTCTCGAGGACTGAACTGTTGACAGCTTTTTCAGAAAATGAAGTGTCGCCAACGTCAGCATCATCATTACTTCCCTCCGACGGTTACAACCACGTGGCCGTCCAACCATCTCGCATGCGCCTCCGCAGCCATGCGCCCAAAGCTCTGCATGCGTCTCAAAAGCCATGCGCCTCAGACTTTTCTCTGATCCCTAAAGACAGAAGTAAAGTCACTACTGAAACCTCGCATGCGCCTCAAAAGCCATGCGCCCCGAATGGTTCGTGACTCCCAAAGGTTACGAGCCAAAGTCTCCTCACGCGCCCAATCCCAGGCGCATGCTACCAGATCATTCCCCACCAAATCCGAGATCTTCGAGCCATGGGCCTACGACACGTGTCCTTTGACTCGATTCACCCAAGATCTCAGCAATAGAAAGATTCTTCCCCCTACTACGTGCCAGCCCACAACAGTAGCATGAAGAATTCAACTCCTCAATCAGGATGCATCGACCATGCGCCTCCATCAACAATCACCACGTGGCATCCCCGCGTCCAGGCGCATCCTACATATGCGTGCATGAGCAGCCAGCCTGCAGACTATAAATAGAGGGATCATCTCCTTCTTCCGTACGAACATACATAGACAGACAGAGACATCGCACAACCACTGAGGCAGATACAGACACTCAACGTCTTCTTCCTCTCCGCAAGCTCCAGCACCCAGAGCAACTCAGACCTTCAGAGAACCGATAACCGTCGTCAGATCATCAACGGAGTCAACGTATTACCACTCTCTCGATCAGTACAAGGGACCTAGATAAACAAAAGTGTACTCCTAGGACTACGTCTAAGTCCTACATTGTTACACTGTTCTGTTTGTATTGAAATTTCCATCAAAAGATTTTAATAGCAAACACCACTGGCCTCTGTCTGATCAACAGGTGAGAATGCTCGTTCGACGGCCACTGAGGAGTAACTCTCAGCCTCGACCTCGTCAAGGGCACAAAGAGGGTTGTTGAGATCGAGGAAACCGGCAGCCTTGGCTTGCCAGAACCTACCAGTAAGAGGGGAGCAAGGGGCAGGGGTAGGGGGGCGTCGGAGAATACGGGTGAAAGGGTCGGGTCTTCAGTGGACAACTCTTTTCCTGCGGTAACCTGAAGCTGCTCCCGTGGGAGACCCCTAAAGAAGATAGGGGGAGTGGAGCTGGTTCCCAAGGGGACGAGGGCGGTGATGGAGGATATCTCAAGGGGAACTGAGTCATTGCAGTGGTTGGAGGTGGTAGGGGAGATGGGGAGGCTGTCGGGTATAAGTACGACTACACGAGATACGTCTGGCGCTGCCAGGGAGATGTCTGTTTTGGAGCTTTCGTGGGCTGAGGTGTGCTCATGAGGGCTCTCGGGGGAGATGTCGATGTCAAGTAGGGCAAAGGAATTGGCGAGGGTAATGGAGGGAGGATTGTAGGGGACAATGTCAGAGTTGGATGAGGTGAGGGATATGGAGGTTTGCTGAGGATTGGTTCCTGTGGGCCCGGGGGGTGAGTTGGAGGGCAAGTCAGGAATGAGGGGGGTGGTGGAAGCGACCGGGTCGCGGGGGTTACGGGGTCCAGCCTTCATGAGGGCGGGGTTAGCCCGGAAGTAGCGTTGCAAGGAGTGTCCGCTCATCTTACAATGTTTACAATAAATAACGTTGTTGTCATACTCCAGCGTTTGTTTGATCGTCTGGCCTCCAAGCTCTATCTCAATCATTTTGGGGGGTTCTTTGGCGAGATCAAGCTCCACACAAATCTTCGCATAGTTGTATTTTGTAAGGTTGCGTATTTCTTTCGCGATGGCCACCAGGGACCCGAAAGAACTGGCTATATGCTTAAGAGCAGCTGCGTGGAAGCACACCAGGGAAAGGTTAGAAAGGGTGACCCATGTGGATATGATCGACGAATCCTCCACCGGGTTGAATTTGGGTGACCATTTGACGATTTTGGCAATCTGTCAGTCGATTCTGGTAGTGCCCTTGGCCTAAACCACGGTGCAATCCTGGTTGGAGGACAGGTGCAGGAACATGTGATTAGGATCGACGGGGGCGATCCGGTAGGCGTCCAAGAGACCCCAAGCTGCGATAGCCTCCTTCACCCTAGCTATCTTTGGACAACCGGCGTTAAACTTTATGACGAAAGTCTTGAGAAAGGTGGAGGATAGGAAGCAAATGTCCGCGTCGGTGAAGGGTAGGGGTGAGCATTCGGTTTATTCGGTTCAAACCGAACCGAATAAGCAAAAACCGAATTGGACCGAAACCGAATAAGCAAAACCGAAACCGAACCGAATTGGTCAATAACCGAACCGAACCGAACCGAATTAAATCGGTTCGGTTTTCGGTTTATTCGGTTTTTGGGATTTTTTGTGTATTTTTTTGTTAATATATGTAATAACTAAATATACCAAGATATATTCAGTACATACCTATAACATACACCTATATATATTTATATACCTATAATTAACACACACACACACACACACACACACACACACACACACACACACACACACATATATATATATATATATATATATATATAAACTAAATTTTCTTATTCGGTTTTCGGTTTTGGACCGAAACCGAATTCCAAAACCGAAACCGAAACCGAAACCGAATAAGAAAATTTAGTATTTTCAAAACCGAAACCGAACCAATTTTTTTTAAAACCGAACCGAATTCCTTATTCGGTTCGGTTCGGTTCGATTTTCGGTCCAAAACCGAATAATGCTCACCCCTAGTGAAGGGGACGCGGATTGGGTGACCGTCAAAAGGGGGTGTAAAGACGATGTCAGGAAGAACGATCTCCTTGATTGGGGGGTGGTTATCCACCACGCGGTCAGGTCTCAATGCTTCGACGTAGAAGGGACACGGGGAGGAACCCGGTCGAGCAGGGGGGAGGGAGGGTGTTGCAGTGGGAAGGCAGCAGGTGACAGGAGCGGTTGAGAAGACGGGGCCATCAGCAATGGGCCCGCCGACAAGTGGGTGAAAGAGACCTAGCGCGGGGGAGGCCGGCGTAGAGGAAAGGGGCAGGCCTAGACAGTAGGAGCCACCTAGCGCATGAGATACCACGGCATAGTGGAGTGGCTGGCCCACACCGTGGGAGCCTACGGGCGCGCAAACAACGCAACTCGCAACTGAGGGGGCAGGCCTACCCACAATGTGGGAGCCACCGGGGGAGGAAGGAGGCTGGCCCACACCGTGGGAGCCTGCGGGCGTGCGTAATACGCCACCCGCAACATGGGGGAGGCTTACACACAATGTGGGGGCCACCGGGCACGCAACAGCCCAGGACAGAAGATGCGGTTTGGCCCACACCGTGGGATCCCTCAAGTGAGCGTAAACTCGCAACAAGGGATGAGCCAGAGTCTACGCTCGCTTGGGGAAGTGAAACAGCGGGCTGGCCCACATCGTGGGAGCCCTCAAGAGAGCATAAACTCGCAGCACGGGATGGGCCAGAGTCTACGCTCGCTTGGAGAAGCATAACAACGAGTACAACGCTTGCCAGCCCGTGCGTAAAGTCGAGCACGTGGGGATGGGCTGGCTCAGGCTCCGAGGAGGGGGCGCCAGCTGCTAAGCATGGAGAGTAGGCTACTCCCACGCCAGCCTCGGAGCGCGTGCTGCAGGGAGCGCATGGGGCTCCGCGTCCGCTCGGCTCAGGAACCGAGGAGGGGAAATAGGGGGTTGACGAACTGGTGTGGGGCCCAAGGCACAGCTCGTGGAGGAGGCCGCCGACCAGCGCTCAATCGCGGTCATTGGTGGCCAAGCTAAGACGGGGTGCGGAGGCGGAGCTTGCCCGGAAGAGGGGACCGGAGGGGGAAGCTCGACCGCGGCCGACGGTGGCCAAGTCAAGTCGATGAGCGCCGGCAGAGCTAGCTCGGAGGAGGAGACAGGAGGGGGAACTCGAGGAGGCTGGGGGAGGACGGCCCCCCGACCAATGAGGGAGAGTTGGTCGGGGGTCCAGGCCAGAAATGCCGGAGGAGGGAGGCCGAGGAGGGAGGGGAGGGAGGGTAACGGGAGGAGGTTTGGCACGGGGTTCGTTGGAGAGCGATGGTGGGGTCGACGGCGAGGAAGGTAAGGGTGGGCGCCAGCGACTGAGGGGACGGAGGCCTTCCGGAGGAGGCGACGAGGGGGCCGATGACGCCGGGGGGGCGCGCGCACCGCGGGCAGCTGGCCGACGAGGGAAAAGAAAGGACGGGGAAGGGAGGAGGTGGGGTGGAGTGAGGTAGAGGGGTGGAAAGGGTGGCGGGGGAGGCAAGAAAAGGCGGAGCGTCGGGCAGAGCTGGCCGCCTGGGCGGTCGGGGGTTCATTCCGAGGGGGCTCTACAGGAACGGAAATCGCCTGGAATCGCCTGGGCCAGAGCTCCGAGAGAAAAAATATATCTATATATATATATAAGATTCATGATGGTTCCCTGCTGCTGCTCTCCCATTCGGAGGGCCTCTTGGGAGTCCTCCTGATCCTTCCCCCTCTCCTCCTGTTCTTCCTCCTCCGTCTCCCTTCATCTTCCCTCCCAGCCGCCTCTTCGCGGCTGCTCCGCCCCCCGTCAACTCTCTCCTGCCAATACACCAGCCTCCACCCCCTTTCTCACTTGCGTGCTGGTGCAACAACCCGTCCCAGCGTGGCCCCCTCCCTCTCTCGGGATCTCCTTCCGGCGGTAACCAGGCTGCCCTTCATTGGGACTAGAACGCTTCGGCTTTCGATCCTCGCTTGGCACCCATCCCCCTTTTTCAAATTTTAAACAGGTCTGCTGCCTCCTCGGGTTGGGAGCCCCCCTGTGGTGTAGGTGACGGGCTCCCCAACTCCTGGCCTCTCGTGTCCCCACTAGAGAGGGGCCCACACTTTCAATCCCTTCACTCGAGTACTGCAGTCACTCCCTCATCATCCTTCGGTGGGTCCCACCCGGGCTATTACGCAGGTAGTAGTAGTGGGATTCCCCCTGCTTTTTACGTCGAGCATAGTTTTTACGCACCACATTATTCTGGTCCTTTCGCTGGGCTCCCAGCTGGCTCTGCTGCGTATGTTTCTCCTTCTCCCCACGCGTATTTCCAACCATCCCTCCACTCGCGTAATCCCCCTAACCTCCCCGCGTATTCCCCACCTTCCCTCCCTGCGTACTTAGGCGGGTCCATCCCCCCCTGATTCTTATGCGATCCCTCTCGTTGTGCCCTCGACCCTCTACGCTCATCCCCAACCCCTCTCGCCCTCTCTCCAAACTCTTCTCCCTTCCATTCCCTCCGTTGCCCCCCCACCCCCTTGCCCCCCATCCTCCGGCTCGATCCTCGAGTCTTCGGACCCGCGGCTATCTGTATCCCTTCGCCTTGGGGCTGATTATCATTCCATCCCGGTGGCCCCTACCGCTTTGGCCGGTGCCAGTCCGGGTGTTCCTGGCGCTCGTCAGGGTACCCGTCAGGGCGTCCTCCCTTATCATCCTCCGGCGACTATTGGGTCTCCTACAGCGCCTCCCCTCGAGTGGAGTGCTCCCATCACCCCGTCCCTCTTAGATCCGCCCCCTCCCACGGTTGTCCCCGCCTCCATCCCCTCCCGTTTCGGGCCCTGCCCGCCCCTGATCCCCCCCGACTCCCCGAAGGGAGCCGCTGGATCCTCCTTCGTCAGGACTACCTCCAGCGTCCTACGGCGCCATGCTTCGCCCGGATTTAGCTTCTGAGCAGAGTCGCATTATCCCTGACGTCGTTCTTTCGGACATCGAGTATTCCCGGGACTCCCCTGTCCCCCTCGTTCCTTTCTCCAACCTGGAATTGTCCTCTCTGTCATCCTCCTTTCCCCACTCCTTTATTCTCAAATTCTCCACTGGCTGTCCCAAAATATCCAGAGTGTAGGAGGTGATAGCTAGCTGGAATCTTTCAACGATGTACCGAGTAGCCCCCCTCGATCCTAGGCATATTCTTCTCCACCTATCCTCCGACCTCGACCACCGGACTGTGTGGTCCAAAGGCACATGCAGGATTGACTCCCACCAGATGAATATTATTAAGTGGTCGACCAGCTTTAGCACAAAAGAAGACTCAGCGAAGGTCGCCGTCTGGGTTACCCTGCCCAATCTTCCCCTCATTTGCTTTGTCCCGGCGGCACTTAGGCGTATTGCCAACTCCTTCGGCACGTACGTAGCTACGGTACCTGAAACCAACAACCTCACCAAGGCTCACTATGCTAAAATCTGTGTGGAACTCGATCTTTCATTCGAACCACCTAATTTTATCACTATCGAGCTGGGCAACCAGACTCACACCCAATATATCCTCTACAACAACCACATTTTGTTCTGCAACCACTGCCATTTAAAAGGTCACCTTTCAAAATATTGCCATCGTCTCCACCCAGAACTCAGGAAGAAACCAGTCCGGAATGACAAAGTGCCTTCGGAGGGAAGGACACCCAAGGCCCCTCTTCTACCTCTTCCTAACTCACACACACGATTCAACTCTGGTGACGGCAAATCAAACAACAGCGAGATCCCTAACCAAGCCTTGATCCCCTTTAACACCCAAGGTCTCACTCTCTCCAACCAATTCGACGCTCTAGCGTCGGGGGACACGACTCCTCCTACGGAAATAGCACCCCCACAAGATAATACCGCCATCATCGAGATTCCCTACTCGGAGGATGTAGAGGCGACCTCTGTCACCATCGATGCTGATCAACAACACACCACCGAAGAACCTGTTGAAGACGCCCTTGCACTTCTAGGTCCAGACCTAGTTCAGAGAGGCCAGCAGGTCCTAGCCGCAGGATTCCCTCTCCAGCAATCGTTTATTCTGACTGGAAGCGCCAGCGAATCATTAGGTATTCCTCCAGAGGACCCCACACTGGATTCCGCTGGGGAATCGATCGGTCCTCCCCCGGACCAACACGAGGAATCAACCCGGGACCACCCCACCCCGACTAAGGCTGACGGGGCCAATATCAGGAAAGGACACGCTGATACCACTACCATACAAACCAGATCTGCCGCCAAGCGGAACAAAAAAACTCCCCATCAACCTCTTTAATGCTTAACATCCTATCCTGGAACGTCCGCGGGCTGGGAAACAAACCTATATTTAGGAGAATTACCAGCCTTAGGAAAATCCATAAAATCAACATCCTCATTATTTTAGAACCCAAAATCTCCTCCAATAGATTAAAATCAATCCAGCTGTAGCTGGGCCTCCCCACCTCTATCGCAGGCAGACACGATATTTTGATCCTCTGTACGAAAGAAGTCAAAATCAGGAGCATCCAGGACACCCGGTAAGCCCTATCCTGCTGGTTGGAACATCCCATGCTCCCCGAGCGAACTATCTGTTGGCCCAATAATTGTATCATGTTTTTGAATATGGTTAATATGTTAAGTTTATCATTTCTTTATCACTAATCTTCAGACTATCGCTATAGCATTTCTACTTATACTTATACCTTTGGTGATATGTGCCTATTGGTTTACATATTAGTGATATGAGTTTATCTATCTTAAATTTAATCGGGTTACCAAAATCAAAACTATGTTTTTGATTTTGGTTATTCAATTAATTTTAATCATTATGATATCACTAACAATTATGCTATCACCTTAGCACTTATACTTAAACTCATCATTGTCCTAATGTGCATTAAACTTATCATACTTGCTACTATGTATATTGCTTTGTTCGTCTAGCATGTATATGCAAAAAAGCAATAAGCAAGATCAATGTGGACGTATGCAATGAAGAAATCATGGTGGGCTAAAGACGGCGGATCCCACAAGATTTCTCTGAACCACACGACGACATCTCCGGAGCCACGTACTCGAGGGTTCCGCTGCCCGGTCAGCGGATGGGGGTCGAGGGGGCAGTGCCCCTCGTCAGGGGTTCGGAGGCGAAGCCCCCGAAAGGTATTCAGTTTTCACAAACTGGATATCTTTGGACAGTTGTCGCCAAGGAAAAAAGCTAGCACCTATCAAAGGAAGAAGCCAAGCCATGCCATCATTATTTCAAGACTCTAAAGAAGCCTGCACGTGCTACAGTATTTCTGGAGTCTGTAATGAGTCTTAGGAATAATTGTAAACACAAGAAATGGATGGCAAAATCGAAAGCTAGGGTAGAACTTAGCCCAGGATCATTTTCGGATAAAAATCGGCATACCGACGGTATACCGGTCTATACCGACGGCATACCGATTTTGTTCACAGAAAGTTTCTGTCTACAAAATCGGCATACCGTCGGAATACCGATCTATACCGACGGTATACCGATTCAGTAATGTTTGAAATTCCAATGGTCGGATTTCGAGCATTTAATGATCCCAACGGCTATATTTCTAGCCGTTGCATTCCAGATCGGCATACCGATGGCATGCCGGTTCATACCGACGGCATGCCGGTCTATACCGACGGTATACCGATCATTGACAGAAAAGTTGCCTTTGAGCTCTTTTCAATGCTTTGGTTATAAATAGCCTTGAACCCCTTCATTCAAGGTTGATGCTTTGAGCTTAAAAATTTCTAAACCAGCAAAGCCTATCCACAAACAACTCTACAAAGCTTTCATTTGTCATCCACAAATTGTGTTAGAGTTATTGAGTTGAAAAGTAAGATCTTCATCTTATTGTATAAGGAGATCAAAACCTATTGTGAAAGGTTAAAGTTGGAGAGTCTTCGTATCCAAACTCTCGGTTGAAGTTGGAGAGTCTTCGTATCCAAACTCTCGGTTGAAGTCGGAGAGGCCTTCGGATTAAATCTCTCGTGTAAGAAGTTGGCGAGTTCTTCGGATCCAAACTCGTGTGTAACTATTTACTCAAATAGTGGATTAAAGCCGGAGAGAGTTCCCGGACTGGAGTGCCCCTTGGGAGGATACCAGGATATATCGTGTGTCGGTATTGTTATTATTTCTTCTCTTGCACTTATATTTTTAATATTTTTAAATTGCCCATTAGCTTGTGCTTAGTGCTTGATTAGTTAGCTTGACCCTATTCACCCCCTCTAGGGTTCCTACACTATCATCTCTGTTGTCCATAGGAGCTGCGATATTATCGAGCGAAAACACCTCTGGAACGACCTCCTAGACATACACCTAAACCACATCTACTCTCCTTGGCTGTGTATTGGGGATTTTAATGCGCTTACCTGCAGAGAAGAGAAAATCGGGGGCCGACCCCCTCCGATCCCAGCCATGCAAGACTTCAACAACTTCATATTCTATGCTAACCTCGGCTCACTCCAGTTCACTGGCAATATTTTCACCTGGTGCAACATGCAAGAAGGCGACCGTCGTCAATATTCCCGTCTAGACAGAGCCCTCACGAAAGACCTCTGGCACAGAATGGGGATCACTACCAACTTGTCCCATCTCAATTCCTCAGAATCCGACCATGCTTCCATGCTGGTGGAAATCAAAAATAAAACTAATCATTCCAATAAGAACTTCCAATTCCTCGACTTCTGGACTGAGCACCCCCAATTCTTGGACATCATCGCGGAAGCATGGAATCGCGAGGATTCTCCTAATCCCCTCTCTCGGGTGAGCAACAAGCTCAAGGCAACAAGGAAAGCCCTGTCTAATTGGAGCAAACAAGCATACGGGGACATTTTCCAAGCCGTTCGGGTCGCGGAGGACGACGTCATCCGTGCCGAAGCTAGGTTCGCATCGGATCGGTCTCCGGCGGCCAGGACGGCCCTGAACCTCACCAAGGCTATGCTTAAATTCAGACTCAAAGTGAAAACTGACTTCTGGAAGCAGAAAGCTTGATTGAAATGGGATAGCGACGGGGATAAAAACTCGAAATATTTCTATGCTTGCGTTAACGGGCATAGACAGAAGCTATCGATTCACCGTACTATCGACAACAATGGGAACACAATTACTGACCAAAAGAGCATCCAAGAAGCCGCGACGGATTTCTACTCCAAATTATTCTTCAAAGAGATGATTTACAAAGACACTGCCTTCCTGGATCAAATCCCCCTTCTCATTATTGACATCGACAACGCCCAGTTGGAATGCCCCCCCACTGTCTAGGAGGTGAAAGACGCAGTATGGGCCCTGAACGAGAACAGTGCTCCCGGACCGGACGGCTTTTCAGGGGTTTTCTTTCGCAAGTGCTGGGACATTATCAAGCAGGATATCACCGAAGCGGCGATTGCATTCTTCGAAGGAGCCACATACCTAAAGCTATTTCTAGCGCCAAGCTGATCCTTATCCCGAAAAAAGATAATCCAGAGTCCTTCCGCGACTTCCGACCAATCAGCCTATGCACTTTCACCAACAAGATCAACTCCAAAATTATCGCTACCAGAATGGCGGGGATCCTCCCCAAAATCATTTCTGAGGAGCAAAGCGGGTTTGTTCGAGGGAGGAACATCCAGGACAATATTATGCTGGCACAAGAGTGAATAACCTTCATAAAGTTTCCAGTTAGAGGGGGCAACATTGTCGTCAAAATTGACATGGAGAAAGCTTATGACAGGACTGGACTGGCAATTTATGATCTGGGTCTTCAGGGCATTTGGTTTCTCCGAAACTTGGACCAACACCGTGTGGAGATCCATCAGCAACTCGTGGTTCTCCACGTCATCAACGATCAAATCGAGGGATTTTTCAAATCCAGTCGAGGGGTTAGCCAGGGCGATCCTCTATCTTCCACTATATTCATCATAGCGGTGGATGCTCTGAGTAGGAACCTCAACAACATGGCCAGCACTCTAAACTTCCAGCACTATCACACATCCAGCGGATGTCCTATCATTACCCACTTGGCCTTCGCTGACGATCTACTCATATTCTCATCCGGGGACGAAGGAGCGGTGGCAGTGCTTCACAATACCCTGCCGAGGTACTCCACATGCTTCGGCCAGAAGATCAACCCCTCCAAGAGCGTCATCTACGCCCACCACAACATCAAAAGAGAACATGTAATCAGGCTATCCAACTTAACCTCATTCCCTGTTGATCATCCTCCGTTCAACTATCTCGGGTGCCCTCTTTTGTACGGTAAATCCAACGCTAGTATCTTTGAGAATTTGATCACTAGAATCAGGAATAAACTTGTTGGGTGGCATAATGTCACTTTATCCCAAGTCGACAAGATGATCCTCATCAATCATGTTCTCACCTCTATCCCCATCCATACCCTGGCCGCGTGCTCGCCACCTTTGAAGGTTCTTTCTTCTATCGAACAGATCTTTTATAATTTCTTCTGGGGGCATTGCAACGGCCAAGACAAGCATCACTGGGCCAGCTGGGACTCCATGGCTCATCCCACCGAGGAGGGGGGCCTGGGATTCACCAAACTCACTTACATCGTTAAAGCTTTTTCTATGAAATTATGGTAGAAACTTTGGACGAGCGATAATTTATGGACCAGATTTATGAAGAACAGGTACTTCAAGCACATCCATCCATCAGAGGCCATATCCAACAGCAGATCCTCTGCGGCTTGGCATCGTATCCTTCGTGGGCGTGACCTTGTCGAGCCCGCAATGAGGCTCCAATTGGGAGACGACGAGTCGGCCACATTCCTAGAGAGATGGATTGGGGATAGTTTAATCCAGAGCCTCATGGAGACTCCGCGGAACAGTAGGATCAGAGACTTGTGGAACCCCATCTCCGATGACTGGTACTGGGATAAGATTCGTGAATGGGCCGGCAACGACACGACGTAGAGCATTCGAGTGAGCGGATTAGGAATCAGCCGCGAGCCCGATGCGCTGAGGTGGTCGCTCGAGGCCTCGGGGGCATTTTTGGTGAGATCGGCGAGGATTGCTGCCCACGGAGGTAGGCAGCCACACCAGTCCACCAAGCACTATTGGCACTCCTTCATTCCCAAGAAGTGGTCTTTCCTCATGTGGAGAGTCGTTAGAAAGAAACTGCCAACCGACGATATCCTCAATACCATCGGGATTTGCTTGGCATCCGCCTGCAATTGCTGCTCTGATCGTCAGATGGAGACTATCGACCACATCTTCTGTCAAGGGAACCTGCCAGGTATTGTCTGGAGGACCCTCATCCAGCACTTCAATATTGAGCCGGGGGGGTCGCTTCCACGATCTGGCGGTCTCATGGGGTTCAGCCTCCCACGGCCACCAGATCGTCGCAGCGGCCGCCACATGGGCGATTTGGAAGAATCGTAACAAGGCTAGATACGAAGGGCACCAATACTCGGCAGACCAGCTAACTCGGGAAGTCTTCCGCCAATGCCGAAAATAGAGCAACCTGTACTCCCACATTCCGAGAGCATTTTGGTCTCCTCTACAGCCCTGACCCTAGGCGATCTGGTGTTTCCTCCTCTTCTTTCATTTTGGTGGTATACTTGTATATTTTGTCTGGTATACGATTCAGGCTTCAGGTTTTGAGCCTTAATTAATAAAAAGAGGAGGTTTTCTTAAAAATAAATATATATATATATATATATATATATATATATATATTTATATATATATATATATATATATATATATATATATATATATATATATATATATATATATATAGTCAACCAAAAAATATATATATAGTCAACCAATATGATGTCTATCTAATCACCTACTTCTTCTATAAATAGATATTCTTAAGAATATAAAAAAAAGAATCTCAATTCCAATCCTAATTTTTTTAAAAATCTTAAACTCAACTTAATTTCGTGACTTAGCAATCATCAATATCATTTTATCGAATTCCCAACATATAATCCAATTCAATAATTATTCTCAAAATTTAAACTCCTCCGAAATATTCTAACTATAAATTCACTTTGCATTTCTTCCCCAAAAATTTCAAGTTCCAAAAATTAAAATCCCAAATATTTAAAATCTTTTAACTTCACCAAATTTTAATTTCCTCAAATTTTTTTTAATTCAAATCCTTACTAAATCCCCTTCAAGATTTAAATTCAGTAATTCTTCAAATTTTCTTTGTTACATTTATCAATATTTTCAGCCTCTTCAAGATTGTGATCTATCATTGACTTTATCGAATATCCTTCAAAATTTAAACTTCACAAACAAAAAGTATTTTAAATCCACTCCTTTGTATCTCATTCCAAATTTTAAATTCAAAATCCCAATCCAACAATTCTTAAACTTCAAAACTTAATTCTATTTTGTCACGATCTCCTCAAAGTGTAAACTTCACAAAATTTTAAATGCTTCCAAATATTTAAGTCAACCTTCTCGTAACTCCTTCCAAATTTCAAAATCAAATCCAAAATACTTCAAAATATAAATACTTGAAAATTTAAACTTAAATTTTTCATTAACAATTCATCAAATTTCAAATTCAATAACCTTCAATTTAGTTGAAAACCATTTCCTTGAAAGATAAAAATCCACCTTTGCATGCTTCCTCTAAATTTCAAAAATCAAGAATTAGAATTAAAATCAAAAATTTAAAATCCTCAAAATTTGAACACATAAAAATTCAAATTTTCAATCTATTCTGTCGCAATCTCCTCATAATCAAATTCAACAAAACTACAAAGATTTTCTATAATCTTACTTATTGTTAACTAAATCAAAATCATTTCCTTGAAAATTTTAAAAATTCAACCTTAGCAAATTCATCAAACTATAGAGAGATTTAAACTTCAAAGGTACCAAGGCTAAAAACCTTGAAGACTAAATTCATCAATCGAAGACTCTACCTACCTTTAATTAGAGTCATCTATCAAATCACAATATTATCAAAAAAAAATATTTCGAATCCGTCAAATATGGTATCTCAAACTTTAACATATGTTACTATCCTAAGCATGTAGCCTATATAACAACCTTAACTACCAAAGCAATTAATTTGAATTAAATCTAAGGGTTGCCCACGGGGTACCTAGTCCTAAGCCTAGTCAAAGCCTAAAATTCAAATCAACATAATTGTGAATGAGCATCCTGGTCGCAAACTCGCAGCAGTATGACTAATATGGTACTACCGCGAGTTCGTATGATTTATAAAAACCGACTTGCATGGGCCACCAAAAAAATTTGTCACGACCTGCACCCGCTTTCTGGATGCGAGTACGTGCACAAGCCAACCTACGCCGCAGTGTCGACGGTAGAACGCGGTCTAGCCATAATGCTCAAAACACAAAATGATACTCTATTACTCATTCACAATATTAAATTCAAATTACAAGTTTTACAAGTTTTACATTTTGATAAAATATAACCTCTCACAAGATTTAGAAAAGCAACTATATGATCACCATTTATCTAGCTAGTCTCTAGGCTTGGTCTTCAAATATCCATATCCCTCCAAAGATTCCGAAGCATAAGTAGCGAGCGACTAATTTAAAAAATAGGGTTTCTAGTCAGGAAAGGAACGAGTACAATCCATCAATACATTTCCAAATATATGATAACGACTATAAATCATGAAAATAAGGAACCTTAACCATCTACGTGATTTAAAGTACTCTTTCGATATGTGATCGGTCTTGCAACAGTTACACCACAAGATCTAAGTTAATTATCAGGATCTATTGTGCATAAAATAAAATAGAATCTAAAGTCTGATCCCACATCTATTAGTACTTCCCCGTCCCGACACAACATACGAGAAAAGGATATGACATGTAAGTAAATAAAAGTCTCATCGTATAACGATCATGTCAAGAATCAAATATGCATAACTAAATCATGTAAATATAGTAATTAACAATATTGAAAACACACAAGAACTGTACTCGTCTAGGGTCCATAACTGGTTAAACCGATAATACCATTGCGTCCATAATAGTCCACTTGGTTAGGGTCAATGTGAAGGTGATCGAATTTGGCATGGAAAATAGGAATATGATTAGTCACGATTTGAGATTAATCTAAGAGGAAATTGATTTAGAGAAAGATAATCCGGTAATCATCATATATATACCATTTTAGAAGATTTATTAGAAATATCCATAATTATTTTAGAAGGCCTTAAAAGGTATTTAGTAGTACTTTTAGAAAAATATTCTTTAACTACTAGTAAAAATAATATTAAGTCAAAAATAATATATGTTTTTAGAAGTCATCTTCAAAATACCTTTTAGAAAGGTCCATACCTAAAATACATCTTGAATGCTTTTTATGTCATCCAAATTATACTAGGCCCAATATATATATATATATATATATATATATATATATATATATATATATATATATATATATATATATATATATATATAGTCATTTAGAAAATATCTAACCTGAAATAAGGACCATTTATATATATATATATATATATATATATATATATATATATATATATATATATATATATATATATAGTCATTTAGAAAATATCTAACCTGAAATAAGGACCATTAATAATATTGGGTCAAAATAATATTTGAAAGTATTTATAAATCATTTAAAAACTTCTATTAACTATAGAAAATCATAAGAGATTATTTAGGCTCAAAATTATATAATAATTTACTACTTAGAAAATATGTTTGGAGGCACATTTAGAGAAAGGTAATAGACATACTTATATTATTAGAAGAATTTTTATACATCCTTTAAAACAAAAAAAAAATAGATAAACACTAAATTTATGGATGGCCCATAGCCAAATGAAAATAATTATCAACACACTACAAAATCAATCCAGCCCTATCCTCTAAAATTTTAAACAACAATCCAACGAGTTTTATAAACAGTTAATAGATAACGGCCCACAGATTTATTATACTAATTATCGGGTTCTGGCCCAAGAAAATTACTTAACATAATTAATACAAAGTAATTCCTTAACTCACACTTTCATTATAATTACAATAACAACAATAAATAAGATAATAATAGCTAAGCACTAATATAAATGACAGCACAACAATGCCAAAATAAAGGACAACACAATGTTGTGTGCTCTGATTGTAACAAAATGATAAGTTAATAATAATAATAGTAATACTTATATGTATATGGAGGAGTGGAAATATATTAGTAAATACTATAGTACAAAACATTATAATAATTATAATAATAGAATCATAAGGTAGAGACAGCACAAATCTACTGTGCACTCGGTTCCATGCTTGAGAAAAGTGTTGAAGAGAAAAGTGTTAAAGAGAGAGAGAGAGTGTTACTGAGTATTTTAGAGAGAAAGAGGAAGTGTGCGTTTAGAGAGAGATTGAGAGGGCGAGAGAGAGCGGGGAGATTCGAGAGGAAGAAAAGAGGGATGAAGAGAATGCGCTTACTATTAGTTGCTCGGCCTTAGCTTCGGAGGACCGGAGGTGGAAGAAGAAGACCGATGTCGCCAGAGTCGGCGTACCGGTCCTGGCGCGGTGGACCAGTACATGCGTGGCGGTTGGCCTCTAACGACGGCTCTCGAGTTCTGGAGTGGTTCCACCAGGAGACACGAGCGCGCACGCAGAAGGGAAAGCATCACCGGCTCGATGTTCATCTGTCGAGGCCGATCGAGACAGATCTGAGGGCCGTGGTCAGAGGACAGACGGTGGGGCACGATCTTGGCGGCAGAGAGGAGTTGAGGTACAAGTAGAAATGGCGGTGTCAGGCGGATGTGGCGCGCTGGCGAGGCTACGGTCATCGTGGGAAACAGTCGCAGGCGGTCGCAGGTTAGAATTTTTGGTATGGATTTCTTTGTATATGAATCGTGTCAGAGGTTGGACACATTCTTCTTTTGGTTTCTGTATTCGTGTCCTGACTTGGACACGAGAAAGTTTTCTGATGTAAAGAACTGGATGAAGAGGACGGATGCAGACACAGACACGGATGCCTGGGGTCGGACCCAAGGCTGGACACGATAATGGTAGTTGTGGACACGGACACTTCAGCACAGTTTGTATATTTGGATGTGCTGTGGTGAATGTGAGGCTTAGTGTAACAGAGGTGGGGATGGTGAGGGCTGTTGAGTTGGCTTTAGAAAATATTGGTGGTCTGGTGATAGGTAGGAAATAAGTTTGGTTTAGAAATTGCTCTTGGTAGAATGTAAGGGAAACTACTCTCCTTCCTTTTTTTTTTTTTGAAACAGGATTTCATTAAGAACTCTCCTTCCTTAAATAGGAGAAAACTCCTAATTAGATAACGACTATAACATGTAGTAGATAAGTCTTCATCTTTTTTAGTTTAAAAATCAAATACACTTTTAAAATCATATTATTATAAATTTTTTTAATCTAACAAATAGTTCAAATCAATATTCAATACTTTTTAAATCATACAATTTAAATTAAATAATTTGGCAATCCTTAACGGTAGGATAACAAATAATTTTAAATTTAATATAATCTAATCAAATAATGGATTATATTAATAATTTAAAAATATATCTAGTATTATCAAAGTAATTTAAATAATACTAACAAAATTATTTAAAATATATTCATATCAATCAAAATCTTATTTGAAGATAATTTCGCAAAACCTTTTTATCAAAATAAATAAATAAATATAATTTTTAAATCACTTTTGCACAAATATTTTGAATAGCTCAAAATAATTAAAATATCTTTATAATGCCATTAATGAATTTAAGAGGAAATATCTTTATTTAAACTAATTATTATTTTTTAACCATAAGAGTTTAATAGTTTTAAAAATACAAAAATAATAGAAAAGTAACGTTTACTCGTTTCAATGAATTTTTTCAAAAAAATATTCCTTTATTTTAAAAATAAAAGCATAAAAAAATTAAAAACTCGAGAAGAGGAGTTACAGATATTCTGCGTGTTGTGCTCGATCCTTCGAGTAGACGAGGATGTCGTCTATAAAGACTACCATGAATTTGTCGAGGAATAGACGAAATACCCGATTCATTAGATCCATGAAGGCGGCAGGGGCATTTATCAGGCCGAATGGCATTTCCAAGAACTCGTAGTGGTCGTAACGAGTGCAGAAGGCTGACTTTGGCACGCCATCTGGCTTGATCTTTAGTTGATGATAGCCTGAGCAGAGATCAATCTTCGAAAATACCGAGGAACCTTGTAATTGATCGAATAAGTCGTCTATGCGGGACAATGGATACTTTTTTCGGATGGTGGCTTTATTTAGCTCGCGGTAGTCGGCACACAGATGCATTGACCCATCTTTTTTTTACGAACAATATGGGCGCTCCCTATGGTGAAATGCTAGGCCGAATAAATTCCTTATCGAGCGAATCTTACAACTGGACCTTGAGCTCCTTCAGCTCTGCAAGAGCCATTCTGTACGAATCCTTAGAAATTGGTCAGGTTTCGGGGAATGTGTCGATGCTGAACTCGATCTCTCGATCAGGTTGTATGCCGGGTAGCTTGTCTGAAAATACGTCTGAAAATTCTGCCACAACGTCGGTCTGACCCGCATTTTCACCATCATATCGCGTGTCTCGAACGGATGCCAAATAGACTTCACATTCGGAATACAGCATCCTTCGAACAGATATTGTCGAGATCATCATGCTGGTCCGGGATGCTTCACCACACGAGTAAATAAATTTGGTCATTTCAGGTATGCGAAAGGTGACCTTTTCTGCACAATCAATCATGGCATTACAAGGGTCGAGCCAATCCATTTCCAGAATGATGTCGTAGTCCTTAATGTCTAGAACTATCGCATCAAAATACACCTTTTTACCTCCTATACAGATGATTTCGTCTCTACAAGCTAAGTTTGCAAGTAGTGGCGTGCCCGACGGTATATTAACGCTAAGATTTAGGCCTAACGGGGTCATAAAAATTTTGTGCTCGACGATAAAGTTTGCCCATATAAAACTATGCGTAGCATCTGAATCAAACAGTACACGAGCATATTTGTTATTGAAAAGTAGTATACCTGTCACGACTGTGTCCGAGGTGAACGCTTCATCCCACGTCATGGCGTAGACTCGTCCCTGGGCGTTAGGATGATGGTCTTGGCCATTGGGTTGCGTGACTTAAGGAGGTCGGGGCGCCTGTCCTCAGTTTTGTTGACGGTTTTGTCGTAGCAATATGATTCTGTCTTCAGACCATGCAGTCTCGAGATTGGTGACCTCTTTTCCATAAAAGAAGCATCCTCCGTCGAAGAAAGAACAGTTGTGGGCATGCTGTCAGAGGTGGTTGCACTTGGTGTAACGAAGTAATGGGTTTTGTTATTTGTAGCTGCCATTATTTGAACGCTTTGATGCGTGATTGTTGCCTCCCGTATAGCTAGGACATTTGTGGTTGGAATGGTGCACAACGTCGGCAGCGACGGGAGGGTACCGGCTCTCAAAGCAGAGAGCATGATTTATAGCATTGTCTGTGGTCTTGTACTCCGGCACCGCCAAGAGCAACGATAGAGGGCCACAGACCCACTTCGAATCGTCGCACACGACACTCCTCTGTAGGTAGAAATACACCAGCAAATTTGGATAATTTATTGAATTCTGCCGCGTACTGTTGCACCATTTTGTTCTCCTGCCTCAACTGCATGAATTCATTCTCCTCCTCCTGACGAATGGCTGAAGGAAGGTACTCAACTTCAAAGGCTTTGCAGAACGTGGCCCAAGAGATCGGCGCTAAGTTATTATCGCATCGAATCGCTCATTTGTGCACGGCCCACAAGTCGTGTGCATTTAAACTAGTTGAAGTTGTGCGCAGAGACTTACTTGGATTCGTTAATGCCAAGGAGCTCGAAGTTATCTTTCAGGTCTTCCAACCTGTCGATTGCCAAAGAAGGAGCCTCGGTACCACTGAAAGAGGTGCAATACGCTTTCATAAATTTTGACACTTTGAAGTTGTAACTTCTCGGTATTGCGGGTTAACGCACGGGCTCCTCTGGGTCGACTTTGATGGGTCAGACCGTAGGCTCGGTGATCGCAAGCTTGGTTGCAGAGTCACTACCAAAATAACCAGCTTTAGCGACGGCCAGATCCGTCGCTAGACCGTCGGTAACATGACTTACCGACGGCTTAGCGACGGATATTTGATGAAAATAGCCGTCGGGAAAAGCGTCGTCGCTATAATCTTCCCGTCGCTAAACCGTCGGACAAATGATTAACCGACGGACTAGCGACGGATTACCGACGGCTGACTTTCAACGGATTAGCGACGGATTAGCGACTTATTTTCGTCGGTTTACATGCCATATAATATTAAAATATTCGTCGCGAAGCCGTCGTAAATAGGTCGGTAAAAGCGTATCAGAAAGGTCATGATACGCAAAATCAGTCGCTAGTCCGTCGCCATACCGTCGTTAACCGCGACGTTTTAGCGACGGCTTCGCGACGGCAAGGGCGTCGGCCTGGTTCTGGAAAGCTTCCATATTTCCAGAACCATGTCGACGGATAATTGGTCGCTAATCCGTCGCTAGTCCGTCGTCATCCTCGACATATTAGCGACGGATTAGCGACCAACTATCCGTCGCTAAGTCTCTGGAAATCTACCATATTTCCAGAACCATGTCGACGGATTCGCCGTCGCAAGGTAGTCGACATTCCGTCGCTAATATTAATTGTGCCCAGTTAGCGACGGAAATATGGTCGCTATTCTGTCGCTGTTTCGTCGCTACCTGCAAATTTATTTCAAACCTTTAGCGACGGATCCGCCGTCGCTAGGTAGCCGCTAGGTCGTCGCTAACTGCAAAATATTTATATCACCCAGGTAGCGACGGATTTGCCGTCGCTAGGTAGCCGCTAGGTTGTCGCTAACTGCAAAATATTTATATCACCCAGTTAGCGACGGAAATCCCGTCGCTAGTCCGTCGGTAACTGCAAATATCCGTCGCTAGTTAGTCGCTAGTCCGTCGCTAAATGCAACATTAAGAAAAAAAAATTACAGAAACATTCTATTTCACCAAATATCCAATATCCAATATCCAATATCCAATATCCAATATCCAATATCAAACAGAAATATCCAATATCCAATATCCAATATCCAAACATCCATGTACGATCAACAAATATCCAAATTCATAATATCCAATATCAAACAGAAATATCCAAACACAAATACACAAATTCATAATATCCAAACAAATTCATAATATCCAAACAGTACAAATATCCAAAAACAATACAAATATCATTGAGATGGGGGGGGGTCGTCGATCGGCCCGGCGGATGTACTCTTCCACCATGTACGCCGGCACCTGGGACAACACATGCTCTGGAAGGTTGCGGAGCTGCTCTGCCGACATCATGTCCATGAGCCCAATGAGCGCAGTATCCGGTACCAGGCGGACCTCGGCATTACGGTCAAATGAATAACGTCCAGGGTCGGAAGGACCGGCAACCGCAGTAGACGTACCGGGAGCAGACGGATCTGGACCGGGAGCAGAAGAAGGACGCGGAAGGCGCTCCAGCACATCCGACATTAGACTCCGCATTTCCGACATATCGGAGGTGAGAGTCGCAAGCTGCTGCCTCATATCGTCCGACGGGGGCGCGGGAGGAGGCGGGGGCGGTGGATATCTCGGAGTCGCGCCCTGCAACGACGCCGCCATGGAACCTACGCCGTAGACGCGCCCTTTATTAAAGCCGCCGACAGACTCTACGAACACGTCGTCGTAGCGAGCCGCCATAGAAGAGGGCGTCTGGGTGGGCGTCGTTTCGCCGACAACCTCGGCAGGGGGCTCAATCTGACTAAGGGCCTCACGATATGCAGCCTATCCAATGAATGTGTTTATACTATAAGTTTTCCTAGTTAGTCGCTAAAGTTCCCGCCAATGCTTTAAAGATTTTGCCGCCAACATTTGCGACGAACAAGCGACGACAACTGAATCCGTCGCTAACGTTCGTCGACTGAGCGACGGAAAACCGACAAATTGTTACATTTAAAATTAAAAAAAATTATGTTATGTTGTCTGTCGCTAATCCGTCGCTAAGAAGTCGGAAACTGGTCGCTATTAGCGACGGAATCCTTCCGTCGCTAAACTTCCGTCGGTAAAGTTGGGTATTTTAGTAGTGAGTTGCCATTGGCCACAATCGTTTGGACAATCAGTTGCAGAGTATCAATTTGCTTTTGTTGCTTCTTAGATTGTGCGTCTAAGCGAGCTTCGAATTGGGCCTATCGTGCCTCCGTCTGCCAATATCAGTTCTCGGATTATTTCTCCTGAGCATCCATCATGCACAGCATCCTCTCGATAGCATTGTTAGAAGGTCCGGCCTGTGAACTACTCGAACCACTTGAAGCACTTTATTTTTTCTCGGCTGTGGTTTCCGACAAGGGTTCCGTCACTTCTATAATACGTAGACACACACATTAGTCTCAAAATATTACGGACTCATTGTGTGGAACAACTTATCTTATCGATGCAAGGTCAAAGGTTTGGGACTCTAGACGGAAAGCCAAAGGATGTAAAGCTATGCTCTAATACCATTATGTCACGCTCCGATTCCGTAGAATCGATAGTCGTCCCCCGGGCGTGATGTCGTACGAACCTAAGTTGCGATCGCACATGGCATAGTCATAAGGTTATCCGAAACACAACATCAAGTAGAGTACGCAGAGAAATTAAACAAATACATTTAAAAACGGAAGGAATTTTTCTTTCATTGATAATAAAACATCATTTACATGACTCCGTTATAATCATTGCCATGCAGACTTACAATATGATTCGATTACAAAATGAGCACTGATGAGATAGTCATTCCATACATTATATCCCCATTTACAAGCAAAACCTTTCATTCAACCTGGTATCATGGGGAGTCGAGACATCTCTTCTTCTGGACTTAGTGTAGTCTTCAAAAGGATTTAAAACAAGCCTTCAATACATCGACGAGGCTTCAAATGTACTTGCATCGCCTTGAGCTTAAGTGGCATGCTCTTCTTGGTTCGAGGAACTTATGGAGCGAGGATCAGTATATTACGCTTTGTACTGGTGCGTGGCAAATTAAGTTCCATGCTCTCATTAGTTGATGAGTTTATATGACTTAATTTGTGATCTTTCTAACCATCATAATGAATTTCAGACAAGCATATGACATGCATAATTGTCATGACCCGCACCCTTTTTTTTTTAAACGGATACGAGACGTGTCCAAGCCAGCCTACGCCGCAGTGTCGACGGTAGAATGCTGTCACGGCCATGAAGATCAAAATTACAAATAATGCTCATTCACATAATTAATTTAAGTTACAATATTCACAAGTTTTACATTTGCAGGAAAATATAAACTTGCACAAATATTGAAATGACTACAACTCAGCTATCTAGCTAGTCTCTAGGCTTTTGTCTGCAAGTACACCCGTATCTCCCATGCTAAGCAAATCCACGGCTAACCTGAAAAATATTGGTTTTCAGTCAGGAATGGAACGAGTACAATTCACTGAATACAGTTCCAATATATGAAAATGACTATAGTACAGAGATTAGCCTTTAGACATATGATTCATAAAATAAAATGAAGAAAGACAATAAAACTGAATAATAAGAACAGAAAATGAAATGCAATAAAATACTCACCAACTGACCCACTGAAGTACCTTCGATATGTGATCGGTCTCGGGACAATTATGCGACACGGTCTACACGGTCTAAAGTTACACGGTCTACAGTTACACGGTCTACAGAAAATATTGTAATAAAGAAACACTGTCTACAATGTAATAATCACGAACTACACAGTTTTAAATGCAATAATAAACACGGTCTATACGGTCTAAAGTTACACTATCTACAAGAAATAAATGCAATAATAAACACGGTCTACACAATCTACACGGTATAAGGTCAGATCATACATCGTTGGTACTTCACCTCCCAACACAACAAGGAACAAAATCAACAGAAAACTGAAATCACATATCTATCGACTAAACACTGATGTATAGTAAAGATCAATACTAAAAACAAACAATAAACTGTACTCGCCTGTGGTCCTCTGTTGGTGAAACCGACAGTCTGAACTACTCAATGTGCCACAATAGTCAAAACCCGTACAACAGTCCCCGGAAGCTAAAATAAACATTACCAATGTTCTCAAAATAGTCAAATTAGCTAGAATTGCCTATCCTTAAGTCCAATTCTAGACACAGGGGCAAAACGGTAATTTCAGGTCAAAACGGTGTCCGCCGTTGGACCCGCTTTGCACCGAAAAGCATGCCAGAGTCAACGGTCTCTAAAGTCATCAAACTCTATGTCTACGGATCCAGTTTTTCGATACGAACCAAACCGTATGTCCAGAGTTGGATTCCAGCAGGCCGTGCATAAAATCGCCTGTTGAGTCGGACCGTGGGACCCACAAAACGGCGGTCCGATTCAACTGTCTCAGAATTGGACCAAACTTGGCATACAGGACCAGAAAAGCGATACGGTCCTGTTGGCGCAAGTTTTATCTCGATCTGACGAGCGTGCACAAAGTAATTGGAAAACTTGTACAGAGGCGGATACGGTGAATTTTGACGGATACGCATCAAATTCGTCGCGCACACGCGACCAATTTGAATTCCGTCAAAGCCCACACGTCCACGAAGCCATTACGCATCTTCCGATACTTGCGGTTCGCGACCAAGTCGCCCGGTTTGGCGGGACGCACGTGGTATCGGAGAATTTTTGCACTTTTCGAAAACAGTTTTCGTATTTTTCTTTGATTTTCAAACTGCTTTAACTTACTGAATAATTAACTAAATCAAAACTATCTGTAGGTTTTTAATCCTGGTCAAGTAGCCTACGAGTCTACTCAATTATAATTCAACAATTCATTTTTGGTTGGCAGCAAAAGGCCTTGCAAATAGGGCCCTTAGGATACGAAATCTGTCCGGTTCAAGACAGTTTTCTCGACAACTTTGTCTCGATTTTTCGAGCGATCCGCAGCTTCTTAATTCAAACTACTTGAAGGCGTTTATAGCCCTATAGGTTGTCTACGTGTAGGATCTTGTAGATCGATAAATAGTTGAACGAGGTGGGAGAAATTTACCTCAAAAATATTCGATTTCTGCCGCTGCTGCTGCTTTTGTGGATGCTGCTGTCGCGCTTCCGGCCCACTCCAACCATGTACGGCGGCGGCTGTGGCGGCGAGTGGTCCACGGGGTCGCCCCTCGACTGGAGGTGGGGGCGGCGAAGTTAGGGTTTGCAGCAATCCCCTTCTCCTCTCTCTCGTTTATACGCGAAAGAACTAGGCGCGCGGGTGTGGGAGTTTGAGGCATGCCCAGGCTTGGCTCGGGATGGGCTGTGCTCGGGCTGGGCTCCCCTTCACTCATTTTGGGCTGGGGGAAACGGTTTTGCTGTGTGGGGAAGCAGCTGGTGGGCTGACCTGTCGGGCTGGTTTACTTGGGCCTGACCTGTCGGGCTGGTTTAAGATTTCCTGCTTCCTTATTCCTTTGCATTTCCTTTTTCTTATATGCAAATAATTTATATATATATACATACTAATATATTTTAATATACATACAAATACACACGTATATAATATAGTCTATATATTTATATATACTTGCACATACATATTTATAATATTATATATTTATATATACACATATTTCTTTTGATAAATAATAAAATGATAGTAACTAATAAATAATTTATATTTAATAACACAATAATAATAGTAATAACGAAATTCAATAAACCGATAATGGCGTATATACCATCATGCACAGTCTAATAATCCCAAAAATGCATAAGGACCTATTTTATGCAAATATCATTGAATATCAAATAATAATGATATTTATAATATTATAAATATGAATACTTAGAAATATTCATTAAATCACTAAATGGAATACGGCACAATCATACCAACATACATCAACACGAATGTCATTGGACGTACCGCATGACTACATGGGCTTGGGCTCAGTTCGGGTCCAGTTTGACTAGTTTGGTACGACTGGGTCACCTAGATGTCAAATAATATTAATAATAAATAATTAAACTATTTATAATGGTCATGTCATAACTTGGCCTGGTTTTTCTAGTTAGGACATCACTATGGCTCGGCCTTCCTTGGCATGGCTAATACACTAGTCTAGGCACGCCACTGCACTATCAGTGCTACGATTTCTCGTCACATTGTACTCCAAAACTCCACTATGGCTAAAATCTTCTACTGTAAAAATTAACTAAATAATTATTTTAAAAAAATCTAAAAATCACCATTTAATTCAAATAAATAAATAAAATATATTATCAAAATTCCGGAAAGAGGGGTTACAGTAATATAAATTACGCTAGAACTTAACCACAACAGAGCATGCCGTGCAATGTGAGACTTACCAAATTCTTTCCTGTCAATTGTTATCGCTAGCATAGCGTGTGCAAATTCATGTGTAATTGGTCACGAATACCACAAGCCATCCTGGACTTATAGATTTATTAGTCGGGGCTCTTTCAATGCAAGTAGTGAGTCCCGGTGAGAGTCTCCGCCTAACCCGTGCTATTATCCAGCACAGCTATACCGCGTTTCCTCCTAGGCTGAAGCGGTTCCGTGGCCCCAGGGTGCCGTTCGAGAAAATATTTACCTTATGCACAAGTTGTCCATGACCGTGCTAGACTAATCTAGTTTGCTCAAGCAGGGTCTATATTTTGATACTTAACCATTTTCATCATGTCTCCCTTGTCGTGACATCATTTAATCAATAAGTCTATCTTTTTTTAACGCAGTTCTATATTATTAATTGCATAACAAGCTTATCGGAGTTTTATAGAACAAGAAGATGTGTTCGTGCCTTTGTATCTAACATTTTATTCGCAACGATGCTATTGATGGATTTAAGAAGTAAGGGAGTAAAGGGAGAAGAAGGGTCAGCCACTCACCTTAATTTTGCTTGAGGTGAAAGACTGGTTGGCTGTGCTAGACGGCGCTTACGCGATCACCTGAAATCGCATAAGCAACTAATTAGAATATTGTGACATTCAAGAATTTCGATACAAAGGCAAAATTCAAAAATGCAAGCCATAAAAACCATCAAAAATATTCACGAAAATGCATTCACGAAGACCAAAGCCAAAAATCAAGTGTAGCATGAAAAACAGAGTAACGAGAGGTCTCTTCCGACTCACCCGTAGAGTCTATCCTCAAGGTGCAACCCGCTGCATATGGAATTTGATTCTGAAGAAGCCTTTCTATAACGAGAAAAGGATCTTAATTCAATCGTTCCCGTTAGACCGATTCACTCGATCCCGATCTATCGGTTCCGACTGAATCGGTAGCGACAATGTTCCTTTCCTGGGTACCCCGTAGGCGAAAATAGGGCACGATGTAGGAACGGGGCACTACAACTAAACGAGCCTCATTTTCTTGGAGCAGTTTGATTTTCTCCCGAATCGCTTTTACCTGCTTGGTCAAGGCCTCCTGGGTGTAGCAGCACAATCCTCTAGGAGCGCAGGTCTTAGGAAAAGCGCAACATAAGATAAAAGCTTCCAAAAGCAAAAATCCATGTGCATGATGGCTACCCACCAAATACACGAAGCTATACATCAGGGCATATTCTAGACCAAAGTCCATATGCATCAGCAAAGTGGAGCTTTCACACATCTTTCGGACAAAGTCCATGCGCACAACAGTGTAAAGCTTCATCGCAACTTCAGAACATAGCTTTTTAGCCATGTCCATGTGCTTTAGCAAAGGATTTGGTCGGCACGTGTTCCAGATGGTCACCCACCCACACACCTAATCGTTTACGAGTGTCTATGTGTTCGATAATGACGGCCACCACCTATGACCTCCCGACAAATGTCGGGGTGGGTTGTGTCAACGATCGTCTCGACGGCTGTTTCGACGACTGGTTTCTTCTCTTTGCCTTTACTCGAACTAGTAGTAGCGACCTTAGCATATTTGGAGGCCACAAAGAAAAGTAGGGTTTTCAGAGAAGAGAAAGAAGGAGATGAAAGAGTTCAGAAAAAGCAAGTAAAGGCTTTCTCTCTCCCCTGAACGCCTATTTAAAGGCATAAAAGGGTGCGTGGCCCAATAGGAAGACGAAATGCGCAGCCGCCGCTTCATGGTTCGAGCCTAATTAGAGCACTCTAATCCCAATAATGATTTGACAGACTGTTAGATAGTCCATGCGCTAAGTTGTCCAAATGCCAAAATAGGCCATGCGCCATGAGACGACCAAAATTCGTGCGCCTAAAAATTCTACTGCCAATGCTTCTTGTTCAAAGTATTTCAAAAACTTCTTTAGGTTTTGAATATTGAAGGGGGTCTTGTAGAAGCATAAGAATCACACAAAAACCATGTGCTCCAAACAAAAATGCACATGGGTGCATCCCTAAGAGAAGAAGATTATGTACTGCAAACATCATGCGCCAGACGTCTCATACACATAACTAAGCTGGCGTATCTCAAAATAGCAGAAGCATGTAATACATAGTATTTAAAGACAAAAGTGCATAAATAGATTTTCATTGATATTCATGATTTCAATACAGTGGTAGTCTATTAACATAAATAGATTTTCATTGATATTCATGATTACATGGAAAATCCACTACAAGATTGTGAATGCCTTAAATACTAAAAATAGGCACGTAACTTTCCTTGGCCATGTCGATAAGTCTTTGGTAGCATGTGCAGTTCATCGGCCATATGAATGAGGTGCTGGTCAAATAGGGTTTGGATTGACAATCAATCCAAACCCAGTCATCAATATCTTAGCTCCGATGGCGCTAGACGTCGTCTCGGGGTGGAACGTAGCTAGTACGCTACACGAACAAAGACAGATCCGTCCATAGTCAGCCAATTGCATCTCAGTCTTCAAACGAGTTCCTTCATAAAGATGGTCGCTTTTTTGAACAAAAAGGTCTATAATCTTAGATCATGGCTACCCGACTTGCTAGAAGGAGGCTCGCAGCCATCAAAAGCTAGGGTTGTCTCAAGCATGAAGTATGAGGACGAACGAGAGCGAACAAACCTTCTTCTCCCCAAAAAATACTCATATTTATAGGCCAAAGCACGGTCAAACCCATGCGACAAGTGGCAATCGGTCAAAAAAACTCTGAAATTAATGTAATGAACCTCATATTAATGGCAATGAATCTGCCACCTCGATTTTGACTAAGTCTAGTCAAAAGTCATCATTTTGAGTCCCGTGCCAAACACAACGGTAGCGCTTCAGGAATTTGACCAAAGCCATGCGCCTCCTCAAAAGACCGATAATAAAGTGTGCCAAGTTAAATGATGTGCCAAATCGACCATGCGTCTCCATGAGCATTTAAATACAACATGGATAAATGTGCCACATATCAGCATATGCCTCAAAAAATGTACAAACGATGGCTACGCAACAATCCAAGCTCCATGCGCCTACTGCTCATGCGCTAGTCATCTAGGAGCGCATTGGGGCTCCTTTAGACAAAGACGTTTCAAAGTTCGAGCTGACAGCCAACGTCAGCACATATGTCGGCATAATTATTACTCATTTGTCGGTTATATTTGTGCCTTGCCACATGGCTAAAACTTTTCTATCTCTCGCATGTGCCTCTAAAATTATGGGCCCAGACTTGTCATGCGCTCTAGAGGCCTTGCGCCAAGTTCCCTCATATATTAAATCATGCCAACACATCAGGTCTATTATATTTCTATAGATTGAGATCGTTGAGTAATGAACATATGCGCCATGTGTCATTAACTCGGTCATGCCTATAAACGGGTTTCAACCACCCAAGATCTCAGTAACGGATGAATCCCAACAACTGCCATGTGTCAGCTCACCTGTAGACGAACAGTGCATTTACAACAGATTTACTTCAAAAGTCATGCGCACATTATTTATTTACGCCAAAAACTAATGCGCGCATTGCATATGTGCGCATGGGTTGTTTTTTCCATATTACTATAAATAGAAGGAGCCTTCCTTTATTTTGCTTCACCTGGACGATCCACAAAGAGGCATCCAAAGAGTTAGAGCAATTTATTCTCGTCGTCAGATCATCAACGTAGTAAAGGAATCACTACAGCGTTCAATCTCCACTATCACATTTCCCCAGAATAAAAAATCTTGTACTTAGAGTCCCTATTTAGGACTTCTTTGTATTTTTCTCATTTGCAATACAAAAAGTTTGTATAATTTTTGGCCATGGCGAACAGCTCCCACCAGCGAGGAGGCATGGGAGCATCATATGCCAACGTGAGGTAGCAATACTGCCAATATCACAATTATGGTCTGGGCGATGGTTGTTGTCGAGGTTGGTCATGGGGCTGATGACCGGGTTTGGTGTTGCTGACTTTGGAAAGGAATAGAGGGAGTGTGACTCCTTGATCCCAAATTTTTTTAATTTATAAAAAATGAATTTTTTTATAATTATTTTTTGTATGATATATAAATAGTTTTTTATTATAAATAAATAAGAAAAATAATTTTGATTAATTATTAACTAACTAATTAGTTATGATTATGATTTGTTATGGCTAATGGATTGTCTAGCCATGTGATAGTTAGTAATCATTCATGGTTAGCAACTGACTAGTTATGACTAACTATTAGATTAGTTAGTCATTGCTTATTAAGCCATGTGAGCATGGGGATTAACCATGTGATTAGTTAGCCATGGCTAAGCCATGGGACTAGGAAGTTCCAGGAACTTCTCAATCTTTTAAAAATTGGATGATTGAACCAATTTGTTTGGGAATAGTTCAGACCGGGGTTCAACCGGGTTCAAACGTGGTTCAAATAGACTTCGTTTTGTTTGATTCAAACAAATAATATATCTTACTTCTTAGTTTGGTTTGGTTCTGAGCATGTTTAGTTTGGTTTAATTTTATAACTATAATGTCTGTCAAAATCAAACCAAGAACTAAATGGTCCAATCTCTCACACGATAAATTTTTGAGTTTTTTTTAGGAAAAAACCAAAATTGGCCAGCTTAATTGTGAATCGGTTCGGTCGGACCATCGATTAAACCCGGTTCTAAAAAATGGGCGATTCTTTAAAAAACTCGGATTTACGTCAGGTTGGATCTATCTTTTTGGCAAAATCGATCGAATTCGGTCGGACCGTCGATCCGGTTCTGACAACATTGGAATTTCTCCTAATTTTCTCACTCCTCTTCATTCCCTTCGCATTTTCATTATTTATAAATTTGCCTCATGGCTCATGGTTGCTCCCCAAGCATTCCTAGCCTATTTACGGGAGCAAGCTCCATAAACTTTTTCACACAAAAATAATTAACAATATTATTACACCCAAAATCGTCACCACTCTCCTGAGCTCCCTGTCCCTACCAACCTCCAGCCAGTCGACCACCTTGTCAAAGACACCCCCAGCACCACCTCCTCCACTTTCATGCCAAAACCACATCCACCATCATCACCATACCTCCTTGCCACCACCAAGAACCACCAATAATGCACCACCAATCCTCTCCGACTCAGGGCGACATCCACTTCCTACGACAACCCTGGCCATCCCCTCGACCACCACCACCACAGATTAACACCACCGCAACTCGTCCCAAAGCCAACCTCCTTCTATTCTACAGCTAACACCACACCACGACCACCACCGACTCCATTTTCGGCCACCACAACTAGACCTGTCAATGGATAGTCGAAAATTCAAATTTGATTCGATTCCTTGTCCGAACATTCAAATATTATTCAAAATTTTGGATATTTGGATCGGATATCCGAATATTTTTCAAATATTATCTTTTTTTGGATACAAATTCAGATATTAAAGTATTCGAATCTGTTAAAATTCGATCCGACTTTAAATTGTAAATTTTGGATATCAGATTCGGATATCCAAAATTATATATATATATATATATATATATATATATATATATATATATATATATATATATATATATATATTGTAGTACAATGTATATGCAATATATATTAATTAATACAAGAGATTAAAGGATTTTTGTCTCAACTATCTTTTAAATAAATTAGTTCATTTATTACTTTTTTTTACCTATATATTATAATATAATTTATATATAATAGTATGTTAATTACAATTTATAACAGCAGATAAAATGGCTCAAATATGTAGAGCAATATATATATATATATATATATATATATATATATATATATATATATATATATATATATATATATATATATATGGCCGACTCAAATTGAACATTTTTGAAATTTTCAATAGAAGATGAAATGACTCAAATAAAGCAATATGTAGAGAAAGTCAATTGAGCATTCTTGGAATTTTTAACAGAAGGCGAAATGTCTCCAATAGAACAATTGAATTTGGTTTTAGATATTCGGATAATAACAATTTTTTAATATTTCGGATATTCGAAGAATATCATTCGATTTTTTTTTATCTAATCAGATCGGATATTATCCAATATTCGTTAACTAGACGGGTACGAATTCGAAGTGTCAAAAGTGATATTTATTCGAATATCGAATCGGATTGGAATATTACAAAAAAATTCGGATATGGGTATGGATATTGTCCTGCCCGTATCGATAAGCATCCGTTGACACCGCTAACCACAACACCCTCACCACCACTTGCCGATGACCTCAACCCTCCACGCGACCCAGCACCATGATCGCTCGACGACCATCACTAGCCCGCCACTCGCGTTTCCTGCACCGACGACCGCACGAACCCGCGACTGCCATCACCGCAACATCCTCCTCCAAATCGTGCTGCAGGACATCACCCCGACCAGCCGAGGAAAATCAGTCAAAGTTGTGACCTGACCCCTATAAATGTTTAATTAGTTATTTATTAAGATTATGACTTTTAGGAGACCCGGTTGTACCAATTTAGTCCGGACTTGACCCGAACCAAACCCAAGCCTAGGCATATAGTGCGGCCTAGACACACACACACACACACATAAGGTAAATATAATTAGTGTTGATTCTAATAAATAAATATTTTATAATTTAATGTCATATATATAATATAATATTTGCTATAAGATTGATATTTATTTTGAGCTATAGGATACAATTTCTTAAAATGTCTCTTTTTAGATTTTTGGAATTGTTAGGCCATATATATACTTACCTATTTATGAGGGTATACACAATACATAAATGTTAAACTTTATACATTCATAACATTAGAATTTATTTTTATAAATTTTAGTAATAGAATTAATAAATTTGTGTTGCCACAATGGATTGTATTTTTAGAATAATTTATAAATACTACTTATTTCTGTCTAAAATGGGTGTGTGTGTGTGTGTATATATATAAATACTACTTATTTTTTTCTGTCTAAAATGTGTGTGTATATATATTTCTGTCTAAAATGGGTGGGGGTGTGTGTGTGTGTGTATATATATATATATATATATATATATATATATATATATATATATATATATATATATATATATATATAGTCACGACCCTCACTTATTTTCGGAATGCGAGTAGTGCGCTAGTCCAGCCTACGTTGCGGTATCAGCGGTAGAACGCTATCTAGACCACAATACTCAAAATCACAATAATTTCTCATAATTAATTCATTTGCTCATTCACAATATTAAATATATTATAACTTCAAGATTACATTTTAATAAAATATAATATCTCACAAAATCTAATACAACAACAAATCTATCTAATAGTCCTTTAGAGTGGACCTCGACATATACCTATATATTTTCCAATGATCTAATGCATTGCAAGCGACTAATCTGAAAAATAGTTTCCGGTCAGGAATGGAATAAATACATACATGACAAACTATTCAAGACATAATAGAAACTACAAAACAGAAATAGCATATGATATACATGTGTTTGCAAAATCAAAAGTTTAAATACAAACTAAGAAAAAGAAAGGTACAAGAGTACAATTTTATTCTGGAAAGTACAACTATAGGAACCTGATCAGAAGACGATTACTTTATCCTTGGACGATACGATGTCGAAGAAAGCCTTTGGAGAGTACTACAGGAACTTGCTCAGAAGATTATGATCATTAGTGATGCTTGAGAAGTGATTTGGGACTATATTTATAGAGTTTAGAGATAAATGTCAAACAGTTATCCTGATTGGTGCATACTTACAATTGGTGCGCCATCATCCATTGGCACGAGCGGTTAGTTTAACTGCTTGAGACACGTGGCATTCTGTGAGCGAGATGCACTTGGTCGTGGACGGTATCACATACACGTTCTTCGAGATTAGTGGCAAGCATGCCATGTCATCTTTCTGCTTCTGGATGATTTGATCAATTGGCGCCAACTCACAAATGGTGCCTGGCACAATTTGATGATTAGCGTCTTCTACTTAATATATTAAATCTGTAGGAGTTGACTGCATCGCACCAAACGATAAATAGCGCAAGGCAGCTTTCAGTCATTATGACAGAATCTGACACAATGTTCTTGAGCGCCACGCGCTCGGGATTCGAACGGATTTTCCTCGATTGACGCATTTGTCAGTCATTATGACAGCTGTTTCAGCTTCTCGAGGAAGCTTACCATGTGGCATCCAGTGCCATTCCTCTGAGCGCCATTTATTTCTGAGCACTATTTGATTCTAAGTGCTATTTAACTTCTGGGCGCCATTTATCCAGCACAATATATTTTTTGTAGCAATTTTTAGCTTCTACAAGACCCCCTTCAAAGTTTTCAATTTTAAAAATTTTTAAAATTTGAAATACTTTGAATAAAAAGCAACTTTCACGTGTTTGGCGCCCTATAGGAGTGTAACCGACCCCGAATTTCTCGCACAATTTGCGCAGTTACACTTTGACTTTTGATTATAAATATTCGAGAAGGGAGAGAGATAAAAACTTTTTACTTGAGGCTTCTTCTTCCCGAGCTCTTTATTTTCCTACCCTTCACTTTCAAAAAAGTTTTCAATCATTATCGACCATGGCCCCAACGAAGTCGGCCGCTGACAAGGGCAAGGGAGTCTTTGGAGCTCCGCTGCACACGTCGTCGTTAAGGGCGCCACGGTACGCGCCACCATCGACTAGAGCCGAGAATGCGAAACCAGCGCTCGAAGGTGATCATCGGAGAAGATGATGAACAATAGGCAGCGCCAAAAGCCATCGTCAACCATCTCTTTCAGAATCCTGGTTGAGGCTGCACATTTTCACAAATAGCGCCACCTCTTTTATAGTGCTGGCCAAAACATATCGTGTGATCTTTGTCTATACAAAGTGCATTACGCGCTAACAACTTTCACGTGCAAAAACAAGAACTGTCATATGCACAAATTTTGAACTATTTTCCTGCTGTGTGCAACTTGAAGAACTGTCACACTTCATGCACAAATAAGAATACGATTTTTTATAAGTCACTAACTTAGGATGTTTGTCATGCGCCATTCAGGGGCTGTTGCACTTGCACAATTTATATTTTGTATGCGCAATTTAGAGATTTTGTGCAAAATTTGAAGTTTGTTTTGGAAATGATCTTTCATGATTTTGAACTTTGTTTCTTCTTTTGCAATTGACCTTAGGACAGACCCAAATGCAGAGATATTGGCCTCTGCTTTCAGAGTATCAGAAAGATTTATCACATGTTTTTTCCCTCAATATGATCTTCCTTCTACTAGAAGAGCTTTTTTAGAGTCCCAAGATAACTTGACTCTACTATATATGATGAATAGTGAGCCCTTCATAAGTTTGGATCAAGTTCCCCACACACAAAAAACCAGCCTTCTTGTTTGGCGAAGCCAATGAAAAAGACTCTTAGCCCAAATCAAAGCAGGAAAAGCAAGTTTAACAGAGTGGGGACAGACTAATGTATCTCATCGATATAACGAGACATATGTCTCTATCCCGTTATGCTCATGCCATCCATCCTCAAAACATGGCATGGGACCTAATTCTTTTCCAATAGGCTAGGGTTGGAAGGATATGTCACAGAGTAGGGCATTAGAGGAAGGACATTTTCTTCAGTTCGTCAGAGAGGCATAGCACCCATTTGAGAGGCCTAAATCGAGTTCCGTGCTGCCTGAGGATTTGTCTCTGTTGATTCCAGTTAAAATACCCTTCTTCGTGAACTAGTTTGCTAAGCTGAAGAAAAGTGTCCGGATCAGAATATGCGGCTGATGGGTTTGATGAATCCAGATATCAAAGCTGGAACCATTTTTAAGTCTGGGCCTTGAATAACTTTAGAGATAAGCTGCTTGAATCGGAGCTTTATGAACCTATCTGGACCACTTCTTGCGGCATCTACACCAACTCCAACTTATTTTTAGCCTTAGTAGAGAGGTATAACAACAGGACATGCACTTCTGTGACCCCTCGAGGAAAGATAGGCTTCGTCTTTCACGAAATACAATACATCTCTCATCCGCCCATGGATGAAAACCCATATGAAGAATACGTGCCAACAAATGAGGAGCTGGACGCTTTAGCCGAGAAAAACCCAAAATTTGTGGCAGTCTTTGAAGAATTTTTATGCCACTTCATGATCTGCACTCTTCTATATAAGAGTCATGCCAAGGGGACGTGTTATTTGTCCAAATGGCTAGTGTATCTATTCTTGGGCTACGTCCAGGAAGTTAAGGTGCAAGAACATGTAGATTGTGAGCCTCGCTTTTTCAAACTACTTGACCGTAGTACTATCCAGAGATTGATAGAAGAGTCAAGACATGTCGATAATGAGCTGATGGAAGATTGGCGTGAGTTTACCATCCGCACTCCCATCGAGACTTATATTAGACAAGGTGGTAGAAAGATGTCTCGAGAAGCTACCCTGATAGGCTTTCTCTTCTTGTGGCTGCGACGGTTCGTAGTTCCCGGAGCAAGTGTCATTGACAGAATCCACTGAGGTGTACTATTCACTGTAGTGTGTTTAGTGTTTGGACACAAAATAGACATCCTTTCTGCGATGACTTGCTAGCTGAATGCGGGTCTTCATTCATTCACAAATTCCATGATAGAGAATCCCGACCCTCGAGACGAGTTTTCTCGCACTGAGATGCCGTATACTTATTTGTTCGACTGGTTACTACTGCACCATCCCATTCTAATGGATCCGGCTCTAGTTGTTGTATGAGGGGATTTCCTCAGATGTTATGCCACGTCTCGATGGAAAGTGAACACCCTTACGGATAGTAGAAAAGCATTGAATATGGGTTATGAGTGGAGATTTTCCTGTGTTCCTCCTCTTTCCGGATGTGAGAATCTTCCTCCTCTGCTCATGGACTTAAAGCATATGGCTACTCATGTAACACCCACTTTTCTGAAATGAGGGAAAATTTGAACTTTTGTGATTTTAATCATTTAAGAATAGGATTTTAGTCATGTTATGATTTTTGGTAATTTTTAATTAATTTAAAACTATTTAAATTGGTGATTTGTGATTTTGGTGTTTACTAGTGTAACCCTAGAGATTACTTGACCTAGAGACTAACCATGACCATGGAGACGTAACCATGTGATTAGAATTTCAAATTACTACTTTTAGCCTAAGGGTATTTTGGTCATTTTTGACTTTTAGTGAAAATGAACTTTGAGTGATTAATTTGTGCTAATCTCTTTGTTAAGGCTTAACCCTGGAATTGCCCTAACCTAGATTACTAACCATGAGCCTAGATATTAGATTATAAGTTTCCATTACATGACAAAGGTTAGAAATATCTAGTTATTAAGTTAGGACTTAGATATTTGTTAAGGACTAGATATTTCACTTGGCCTTTAACTTGAGGGCTAAGTATCCATTAAGGAGAGAAGCCCATGACTCAACCATCACCCCAATCCTAACCCTAGCTCATCCAACAACCAAGAGGCAGCCCCCCTCTATATAACATCTCTTCACACCCCTTGCCTCCTTTCATTACACCTTAACCCTAGTTTAGTGTTCTTCCCCAAAATTAGTCCATTTTTTCATTTCACCTCCAAATTGAGCCTAGTCTTTTGCATTGGAATCCTCTACAGTAGAGGATACCATTGGTGGGTAGCTAGAAAGGATTTAGAGGCTTGGGATCATTGCAAGTTGGAGAAGGACCCTCATTCATTAAGCTATTCCTTGAGGTTTCATCCTCAATAGGTAAAACCTATCAAACTCATTCAAATTCTTGATTTCTTTCCATAGTTGCATTCATTTAGGTATACCCTACCTTTAGATCAAGTTTGGTAGGAATTTGTGTCCATTTGATACGTGTATCGGACACGTATCGGTGTGTATATTAAAGTGTGATGAAATGTCTATGTGAACTTTTTGTTCTCCTTTTTCAAAACTAATTTCATATTTGGAAAGCCCTTGATGTATTTTTGAACCCCCACTGACTGAGCGCATTTTTGAGTCGGATTCGTGTCCAAAACTGGACACAAACTTGTGCACGAGACTGTATCTTATTGTCCTGATGACATGCATTGTTTTCTCTACGAATTGGACACTTGGACTCGTGCCACTTAGAACGAGGGTGGGGGCCAACACTGACAAGCCACCCCTCGAGTTTGGCATGATTTCGTGTCATATCGGACACAAAATTATGCACGCACTGATTTTGTACTGACTGTGCAGTCGGGATTTTATTGTCCTGATACGCCTCTTGTGTCTCGTCCTGACACGACGAGGACACGAATATGGGTATCCACACTCGAGCCCTAGACCCCCTTGACTTCTGTGCACGAGCATGATTGGTCTCGAACCCTTCGTGTCCAAATAGACATGACATGGCCGCACGAGGTAATCTTCACTGCCGGTTTTGATGCTGCGTACGAATTTCATTTGGACAATTCGTGTCCAGTTACGTGGACACGAGACACACCCCCTGACTCGTATGTTATGTACCTAACACTTTGCACCTTAATTTGATGTTTAAATAGGTTTTTCGAATTCAATTTTAGGTTTTCAACTGTCGGGTTTATATTTACTGATACTGAAATTCGAATAGGGTTTTTAATATGCTAATGAGATTTTGATTGTTTTTATATGAATTTTAAATGTTAAAGTTAACTATAATGATGTAATATAGCTGGGATTACATGTGGGATTGGGTTTTGCACATGTTTTATTCACGTCGAGATGCATTCATGTTATGTTTCTTTAAAAACTGAAAATAGTGTATTAACATGTATATAACTGAGTTAACATATAGCTTTAACTGAAAATGTGTTATGTTATTACTGAGATTGAATGTTAATTATGATTATAATGATATTCTTTATAACTGGGACTGTTTGTATAACCTATTTTCGAATGAGAACTTCATATGTTTAAACCTGAGTTTTTGAAATAGGATGTAACCTGAGTTGGCTTTATACCCTGGCTTATCTATTTTTAAAGCTGAGATTAATGTAGAAACCTGAGCATGTTTGAATGTTAACTTGATAAATGTTTGATATGTTAACTTGAGACACTTTTTCACTGCCTCACTGCAGTCTTCACTTCACTGTACTTTCATACACTTCACTTTTGCCTCTTCATTTCCCTTCCCTCTCTAATTATATATAGCTATCCTTGTATATAGGTATATAACTAATGTATATGTTTATATATATATATGCAATATATATATATATATATATATATATATATATATATATATATATATATATAGAAAAAATATATATATAGTTTTTTTTTATTCAAAACTAGCAAAAGTTCAAAGTACAAGACACTACAAAACTAGTGTTTACATTTAACAGTTGCCTTCCCAATTTGCCTGTGAACTTCTGCTATAAGCTTGTCAGTCGAATAAGCATAGTTTTCATAGCGCCATTTGTTGCGATTTTTCTATAGCACCGTAATATTGCCGTAGCAGCAACCCCCTTCTTGTGCTTGTTCTTCTTCCTCCACCAGTCGCGCGGGCGATCTAGTAGACTTCTTCCTCCACCTCGAACCTGGTAAGTTGTCTGTAATGATCTCCACATTCCCGTAGCCATATCTCCCTCGTGAAGCAGGTGTTCCAATGTTTCTATAGAACTGATACTACATCAATGACATTTCGAAGCTAGGCTGTATCCAAGACGGACAAGGTTGTCGTCTGTTGGAAGTTTGTTATACATAATTCTTCATATTAACACCAACCATTTGATAGGAATACATGAGCTCCAAATATGATTAAAGAATGGTAGCACAAGCCTGTGTATTCTAGCAGTCTCCTAAGCAGAAGCAACCGAGAACTTACCCGACTGAGTGTTCCCCCATCTCCATTCATCATTGACAAATATCATATACTGATGTGAGATGTATCGCCCGTGCAGAAGTCTCTTCCATACATGTGAAGCATTGGATGTTACTGCAACCTCCGATGGAGCCACGTGAGAGCAGTATTTAGTTTTGAAAAACTGAGTCCATAGGCTCTCTTGAGTTAAAAATTTCCACCATAGCTTGATATTCATCGCATTCATCATGTCCTCCAATCTTTTGATGCCTAAACCCCCTCCTTCTTTTGTTCTGGCAATCCTGTCCCAGCCAAGCCATGTCCTTTTAGCTATTCCATCTTGTGCGCCCCAAAAAAAGCTCGAGAACATGCTCTCTATTCTATGCAATACTGCTATAGGAGGATTGGAAGCAGCTAATGTATAAATAGGAATAGAAGTTAGGATAGCCTGAATCAAAATAAGCTTACCCCCTGTGACAAAATTTTGTTATGCCAGCCCTTTAGCTTGAGACGAATTCGATTCAGCAGTTCTTCATACATGCCACCATTGCGTTGTCCCATCATCAAAGGGCATCCAAGATAGGTGAGTGGGGGTGTGCCTATGTTGAACCCAGTTCTAAACGCTAATTTTGATTCTCTCTCATTAAGGGAATGCTTCGAAATTTATATAGATGATTTAGCCTTGTTGATTTTCTGCCCCGATACAGCCTCATATCTCGTCAGGATATCTGTGATCTTAGTAATAGATCGTAGATCACCCGCTGCGAATAGGAGAAGATCATCGGCATATGCTAAGCGCGTAATCGGGGGACATCCTCTGGGAGATATGAATGATGTAAAGCCATCGGTCCCTGGTAATTTCTTCAAGCTTCTGGATAGAACTTCCGTTGCGATATTGAAGAGTGCCGGGGATAGGGGATCCCCCTGTCGCACTCCTCTAAATGCTTGAAAGTATTCCGTCGACTCGCCATTGATCAGCGGAGCATACCAAACATTGTTAACAATGCGAAACATCATGTCCACCCATTTGTTATGAAACTCGAATTTACGCAAAACTTTCATAAGAAATCTCCAATCGACTCTGTCATATGCTTTCATCATGTCCAATTTAATAGCCACACTACCCCCTCTATGTTTTTTGTTTATTTTGGCCATCATTTCTTGAGCTAGTAATATGTTATCAACAATCTCACGCCCCTTGATGTATCCACTCTGTTCGGGAGAAATCAGACGTGGAAGTAATAGAGCAAGTCGACGAGATAGTAATTTGGAGATGATTTTATTTATAACAGAGCAAAGACTTATAGGACGGTAGTCCCCGAAGCTGCTCGGCTGTTTCACCTTAGGTATAAGGACCAAGAAAGTATTTGTGAATGCACGTGGTAAGGCAAATCCATCGATAAACATGCCCATTACCTCCGTCATATCGTCACTGATAATTTCCCAACAAGCGAGAAAGAAGATTGTGGTGAAACCATCCGGCCCAGATGCACTGTGGGGATCTAGCGATTTAATGGTGTGGAAAATATCTTCTTTAGAAGGAGCTGCAATCAGCTCTTCATCATCTTCCTCAATCACTAGGGTGGGGATGTTTGATAACAGTTCAATATCCTCCTGAATATCACCCCTTTCATAAAGCTCCGAATAAAATTCCTTAGCGTATGCATGAATAAGGGACTTCTCCTTCAATATGGTTCCATCCTCCTTCGCAATAGAGTGTATTTGTAGTGTTCTCTTTCGGTTGTTAACACGCGTTGCTTAAGAATGGCAGTCGCCTTAGCCAGTTGCTGACGACTCTCTACGGAATTTGCTTCCTCGTTATGAATTTCCGCTGCAAGGACATCATCCTCCGCTTGCTTCACCATCTGAAAGATATCTCCATATGTCTTGCGACTCCATGTTGATAATAGTTTCCTGCAAGCATCAAGCCGAAGCGACATCCTGGTAATTCCATTACGGTGATCTACAAATTGCCAAGCTTGTTGTACAATTGATTTGAACTACTCATGCTGAACCCAGAACACAAGAAATCTAAATTGTTTCGTGCCACCGCTCGGATGTGATTTGAATTTAGTGAGTATTGGAGAATATAAGATAAAGGAGCCAACTCTAACCAATCATTAGCAACCAAAACCCTGTCCAATCTGGATCCCCGCCTCCCATCTTGCTTTGATTTGAGCCAAGTGAAACAGCTTCCAGTGTATTGAAGCCCGGACATACCAGTGACTAACTTGAAGTTTGCGAACTCTTCTATAGAAACTGGATCAGCAGGACGACCACCAATTTTTTCCTCAGTACGCAAAATTGTATTAAAATCACCACCTATAGCCCAAGGGGAGTTGATAGTAGACTTAAGTTGGATGAGTCTCTCCCACATCAATCGACGGCCCTCCTTGGTGTTGTCATCATGTACAATAGCAAATGTAGCTGTTGAGGGAATCTTATGATGGGAGATAGAGATTGTGAGTGCTTGATCGAAAGTATCTCGCAGAGAAATATCACAGTTGGACTTGGCCATGACCCATATATTCTCTCGCTTATTAGAAAAAGCACCAGAAAAACCCAGCTTCGTTTGATAATGGAGTAATTGACTATTATCAACCTTAGGCTCAATAATTCCTAGGAAAATAATCTTGTGAACTCGCACCAAAGTTTTGATCCCCTTAATAGTCATTTGATTGGCAATAGCACGGACGTTCCATTGAAGAATGTTAAACATGAGAAGAAGTGGTGGGTTTACCAGTTGTTGTAGCGCTTGCTGCTTGTCTTGTAATGCGATCTGAAGGCTCTACCGCCTTCTTAGACTTTTTCCTCCTTTGTTGTGTTGCTGAAGATTTTGTGATCGGATGCCCATCTTCTTCTGGGAGAGTCGCCCAGACGCCCATCTCCCACAGTGAGTCTTTCATCCGGCCATTCATCACCGACCATTTCTCGCTCGACTTCATCTGCTCAGCTGGTAATTAGCTCAAGCAATTCTCCCTGTTCGAGGACTGGATCAATGCCTGTGTCTTGTGCAGTTGCTGCTGCGATAACCTTCGGATTCCCATTGTTAATGATTACATCAACCGCCATTTCCTTTTCTGTCTCGATCGCCTCGCACAACTCAGACATAGATGTCAACTCCTTCAACGTTAACTGGCTTCCTGAGCAATATCCAATGGTTCTTTGGGATAAGAGAGTTCATTATTCTCTATATTCTCATTGCTTTCATTCCCATTCATCTGAGTTTCATTGTCATTAAGTCTTTCTTGGGATGTGGAGTTGGAGGTATTACTACGAGCATGGATTGGAGTGTTCTGACCTTCATTAGCTAGCCGCCCTTTATTGGTTTGCTGCAAAATAGAAGTGACCTTCAGACCCGTCGTCCTTGGCAGTGTGTCCACTTCTTCTTTATTGTGTTGCTGATTATTCTCTAGTTGGGTAGCTTGGATAACTTCCTTTCCTTTATTTTTCATCTTGCATGAGGATATCTGATGCCCTTGATGATGACAGTGAGAGCAATATAATGGAATATATTCGTACTCTATATTTTGCCAGAAACTGTCATGACCCGCACCCACTGTTTGGGTACGAGAACGTAACAACGCCCAGCCTACGCCGCAGTGTCGGCGGTAGAACGCTGTTCTAGGTCACATCATCTAACAATATAATGCTAAGCAGTTTATACTCCCCGAATGGGGGTGACATAGCAGATACAGTCTCAATCACATATAAGGTAGAGCATGATAAAGATAGATAAAACATGAAATCCAAAAGAGATACAGGAGATAGAAGTCTAAGTGTCTAAGATACATAAATCCAGAAATACATCTCAAAACTCAAATACAGTAATCCACAAAGTAAATACAACTCCAGACAAATGAAATAACTATCTAAACAACCTCTAGTGTGTCTCCTCTAGGCTAGCAGGCAACCTCCAAGCTATCTGTATAATTTATCAACAGGTCCAGTCAGGACAGGAACGAGCACATCTCATCTAGAAAACCCAAGTAAATGACAGAGAACTATAAAGCAGTTATAGGCAGTTGTATTGATGAATATGGCAGTTTAATTTTCAGGTGATGGTATAGAGAGACAGATAAAGTGCAAGGAAAGTAAGTAACTAAACAAGAAGAGAAGCATAGCAAAGAAGACTGTAAAATAAGATCTAGCTGAACTAGAGTAACATAATGAGTTCAGATAGTACAATATAAGTCGAGTGTGATCCCAATATGAGTCTAATATAAGATGAGTCGAATGTAATTCTAATCATTATTCTAATAAGGTGAATCGAATAAGGTGATACGAATAAGGTGATACGAATAGTGATTCACATGATGTTCTAATAATGATTCGAATAAATTCTCCAAGTGTGTTTTAAAATACTTAGTTAGACATGTAAACGGCTAAGGGTAAATACGGCACATCACACACCTGGCCGGGTGTGGAATGGCTATCGTTCGAATATATTCACAGGGGGTAGTTCGAATAGTGGGAATATTCACATGTCTAATCAAGTATTTCCCCGCCCATCTAATACAAATGAATCCAAAATCCGACACATCATTCGAATAAAAGTCCAACCAAATATGAAGATACGAATAGGTGGTTCGAATAGTGATTCGTATGGTGATTCGAATAATAGAGGTAAGACTAGTAAGTATGTGTGTCGTATACATGGATTCAGAAATAAAAATACGTGTTTGTAACAGAGAATCACATACAGCTAACTAGAACTGAAATACAGTAATTGACAAATAAATGAGAGAACTATCAGAGAATGTACTCGCCTGATAACCTGAACAGCTGATAAGTATAGGGGGGTCCAACTGAAGCCACAGAGTCCTATTTAAAGCAACACAGGTTACAAGGTGTTCAAGTTGTAATAAATAAATCTCTACAAGCAATCTATCTTATACTAGGTTCTTCTAAGTCAAAACGACTCTAGGTCAACTCCGGTCAACTGTACTAGTCAAACTAGGTCAAACTAGGTCATGTCCTAACCCAGCAAGTCTTACTAGGCCTAACCAAGACTATCCTAGCAAGCACACATCAATACAAGGCTATACAAGCCAACATACACCCAACTCTATATAGCATGCAATTATTCAATACTCAAATAGGCAAGAATTCACATTGGATATACACTAGGTAATCTATTACTTTAAACTATATATGTCTACACATATATACACATGCATATATTGGTATTCAACATTAGGTCTATAATCATGGCATTTTAAATGGTTATATAAACTTATATATTACAACACAATATGCTAACATATATATAATATACATACATAGCTAAGTTAACTGTATTCATAAATACCTATTTAAGAGGCTATGTGTGTGTATGTGAACATGGCAAAGGGGCAAATGAGGGTTAAATGGGCATACATAGTGTATACATATCAAAGAGTGTCAAAGTGTAAGTGAACAAAGTGTCAAGTGTGATAGTGTCTACATTGTGTAAGGGGTACATGAGGTAATATAGGATTTGTGTTAACATAGAACATTACATCTCATTAACTTGTATATTGCATACATTACATCTATTATTACATTACATTCATGTTTGCATTCATTCATCATTCATTTATTCTCTTGCACTACTATATGCACCATACATTACATACTATGGAACCTACATATTCATTACAAGTCATACTTATATATGCTTACATTAGATAGGATACTTACACCTCATACATCATTTATTTAAACATTTACTCATGCTTGTATTCTCTATTTAATTACATAATGTATATACATTAACATGGGTTAAAATCAAATAGAACATTATATTACACACAAGGGTGCACAAAATGCATATGCCGAATAGTAACTCATACTAATAATCAATACTGTACCATCTTAGCATGAATTAAAATCTAGGATTAAAATATGTTATAGATCTATGTGTTAGCTTTCCGAAACTTCAAACGGATCGCGTTTTCGTTTCCGGAAACTCCCGGAATCGCAAAAACACCGAAAACGCGTTTGTCTTTCGTACAGCTGACACTCAAATAATTCTCCAGAAAGTTACAGGAGGAATTAGGCCTATTAATATATGTTTTTGGAAAGCTAACTTCAATACGCTTCTTTTAAAAAAAACGTGAGATTAAACCGAGCTTTGAGCTAGAAGTTATGACATTTCTAAGTTAGGGCTGAAATTAAAAACGTGGATAAAAATCATGACGGATTTGGGTAGTTTGAGACAAAAGAACACAAGTATATAACATAATATATTAAGAACTCACTCTCTGCACTAATATATATATATATAAGACACTATAGAACACATCTCCAATACAAAAATATGAGATTAAACATGTAATAATTCATTCATACATAACAACAACACATAGTATGTCCAAATTTGGGGTTTTCCCACATGGACACAACCACAACACAAAGGATACTCCTATGACCTCCAAATGGACACGAAATGGACACAAATGGAGATACAACCATGGGGGTCATTCCTATGGGTTCAAAATAGACCTATGTGCATGAGAAAATGAAAAGGAGAAGGGATTTATACCTCCCGGTAGATCGAATCGAAGAAAAGCCTTCCCGGAGCGACACCGACACGTAGAGATTCCAAAAGGACACGAACGAGCTCCGAATCCTCCCAAACTTGGGTAGCTTCCTCCTTGGCTAGAATGGAGAAGGAAAGAAGAAGATTTGGTGGCGAAATGGAAGGATTTGGTGGAGAAATTGCTAGGAATTGCTCTCTAGGAATTTGGGGAAGAACAAGAGAGAGAGTGTGGATGAGAATAATGAAATGAACTTGAGCCTATCCTCTCCCAAAGTGGCTGGCCATATGGGGCTATTTGTTCTATTGTGGTAAGGTCCAAAATGCCCCCACTAACCTATTCTATGAGTATTAGAAAATGACTAATTTGCTTCCTCTTGATCGATTTATCCTAATGCGCTATTGTATAGGCTTACTCGCATCTATCTCAACAAAAATACGAGCCCTGCTAGGTCGAGACAGATCTGCAGTTGCCTTATCAATTTTTAATGAAGTCCCTATCGTAGAAGTGATCGCAAACAAAGCATCCTTGGCATATAAATGATGCGGCAGATCTGGAAGGTCCACCCTTACTGGCATGAGAGATGATTCGAACATAGGTGAAAAATCAGGTTCCCATTTGAATACTCGCATCGGTGCATGCGATATGAACCACATGTCTTTAGCACGTAGTCGGAGGTAGTCTTCTTTAGCGGAAGGCCTGATGAGTAGCCTTGATATCACCTTGGAATTGAAAACTCGATAGGGCTTTAGGAATCACCTCTATGGAGGGTTTGGTGTGTGAGAATTTCCTAACAAGAGCAAATCGGAGAAGGGATGCCAATGACTGTTCCTCCTCATATGAAAAAGAAATAGCGGGGGCACCTTTATATAAAGACACTTGTCTAGCGGCCAGGCGAGGAGGTTCCTCAACCTAACCGAAGACGACGTCAGCAAAGGTCTTGGAGGCCATTCTTTGAAGACGCCGGCCTGGCCAAAGGCCTAGCCGTAGTCGGAAAAGGGTCGAAGATCTACCAGGAGCTCCTGCCGCGGCGCTCTTGGGCAACGCGATATATATATATATATATATATATATATATATATGACTTGAATATATGTATGCTTGTATATAGATAATGTATATATATAGATATGATAATTACATAGATTTGTTGAGTATATATGTTTTGATTGTATAAATAGGTATACATTAATTTTATATGATATCTATTTGATAATGTATTGGCATAGGTTTGGCTAGGCCTAGAGTTGACTAAACCTAGACTAGATTGGACTAGCTTGGACTAGTAGATCTAGTTTGACTTCATGTTGACTAGAGTTGACCAAGTGTTGACTTTAGCCTAGAATAACCTAAAAATCGTGTAGATATATTGTACACTTCATTTATAACCCCTTTGTATACATCATGACTTGTGTTGCTCTAAGTAGGACTCAAATACCCCATTTCGGACAGTATATTCTCACAGACATTCAGATCGCAGGCGAGTACATTCTCTGATTTTTTCATACTTGCTGGGACTTATATTCTTGATCTAGACTACATTACTTGATTCTGTCACATTGTTATCATGGATTGGTACTATATGGATCTTTTCTTGAGATGATATCCCCCTTTGCGGGCACATCAGATACTTTATGTCATGTGTTTCATGTACATCACGTATTCTTTGCTTTCGCGTTATTCATGTACTCTCATGTGCACTCACGTACGCTCATGTATGCTCATGTACTTTCATGTGTCCTCATGTTCAGCCATGTTTTCTCATGTGCTTCATGTATAACCAAACCTCATGTACGTAACGTAACTTGATCAGATCCTTGTGTATTGATTGGGGGTAGGGGTGAGTATAAATGGTTATGTGATTTATCCCCGCATGTGCACTCTGTTACTTATTCATGTGATTATTATGATTCTCATGTGCACCACAGCTCTCATTAATACTGTGGGATTCATGTGAGGTTCAGATTATTCATGTGCAACCCAAGCTGATTACAAACCATCTTGTGCTCTAAATCACTTAGTCACTTACAGTTCTTACTTCTATAGTTATATATTTCTTGTTTATCAAATCTCTCTTTTATACTGCATGTACATTTCTTCAGCGTTTCATGTATATTACTCTTTTGCCTGTTTTATATTTCCTGCATGATGTGAACTGCATGAGATGTTTTGTGCTCGTTCATGTCCTGACTGGACCTATTGAAAATATTACAAAGGATGAGGAGGACTTCTGCACTACCTGCTACGGAGCATGCCTAGATGACACTTGCAACCTGGACCCCCAGGAGGTTCAGGCAGCTGCTGAGGATCCTACCCTTGTCTAGTTTAGATAGCTAGACTTCTATCTTATTTTCATGTCCTTGAGTTGTGGATTTTGGAGTTGTATTTATTTGTGTTGATGAGACTTGTTGTTGTTTGTGTCATTTAGACACTTGGACTTATTTCACTTCTGTTGTACTTCTTTTTTGAGATTTCATATCTATCTTGTCGTACTTTTCCATCTTAGCTTTGTGATTGAGTTGTACCTTGTGATTGTCCTTCGTTCGAAGAGTATACTTGTTCAGATACTTTATATTGTTAGATGATTGTGACCTAGGACAGCGTTCTACCGTCGACACTGCGGCGTAGGCTAGACATACCCACTTTTCGTACCCTTATACCGGGTACGGGTCGTGACAACTCGTCCACCTTCAGCTGCTTTCATGTGGTTAAAGATGATCAAACTCTCTCACCTAATATATTAGTTCGAGGGTGAGTGCTTTCTGGAGCCATATATGCCTAGCCGATTTGCTCGCCAATTCGGTTATGATCAAATACACATTGGAAACACAACCACCTGCTTAAAAGCTTATGGATATTTGATCGATGGTTTCAGAGGATTGAGATATTATAGTACAAGGGGTACTAAGGCTACATTTACAATGCCCTATGCTACTTGTTTGCCGTTGATTGTAAAAAGTGCAAAACAATTTTATAGGAGGATTGAACTTAGACTCACAATACAAACTCTCTCGTACAAAGAAAGCCTAGGAATGAAAACCTGGGTACAGCAATCTAAGTACGATTGTTTATTTTTTATTCTGGGAGGGTGACGGTAGAGGCTCAGGAAAGCGACGACAGCTCTGCCTTACTCCTTGGACGATCGGACGTAGCCTTAGCTCTGATGAAGAAATGCTCTCGGAATGTGTGGGGAGACTCTTCTATGCATGCCTTTTTTTCTCTGTATGTCCAGCCGGAGGTCCTCTCTTCTCTTTTTGCAAGGGAATAGCACCTTGCTATTTATAGGAGTGGGGTGTGATCATTAGGGTTTGTAATGATTGCCCCTTGAAAAGTCGACGGTTTGGGGATTAATTACCATTTTTCTTGATCCTATTTTGTTGGCAATTAATCTGGCCGTTAATCTTGATTGCAACAAATTTGGGCAGTTAATGTTGATTGCACCAAATCCATATGGGCAATTAATATTGATTGCCACGAATCTTCATGATTTATTATGACAAGCTCGGATCTTCTGCTCCGTGTTCAATCTGCTTGATTGCAATAAATCTGATTTGATTTGGGTAATTATGATGATTGCACTAAATCTGGTTGTTGGGATTTGTTGATAAATCTTGATTGATTTGATGCCACGTGTCCAACCATCATTATGCTGCGAGCCGTAGGGACACGACGGAAACTGATCTTCTGCCACGTGTCCTAACCGCGAGCCACAGGGACAGGGTGTCTTGACAGAGCCGTATGAGGGTGGCTTCTCAGGATTTGAACCGCATGAAGGTGGCAGCCGCATAGGTGTGGCATTCAAAATCTGAGCCGCATGAGGGTGATTTCCAACTGAACCGCATAAGGCTAGCCACGTGTCATGGCTACATGGGCGTGGCCTCTCAGCATTTGAGCCGCATGGAGATGGTCCCCATAATCCGAGCCGCATGAGAGTAGCGACCGCATGGGGTGGCTTCTCAGGATTTGAGCCGCATGGAGATGGTCCCCATAATCCGAGCCGCATGAGAGTAGCGGCCGCATGTGGTGGCTTCCACCTGAATCGCATGCGGCTGGCCACGTGTCAAAGCCGTATAGAAGACTTTGGAATTTGATGGATCGTGCCAGCTATAGAGATTTTCTTCATTTCCCTAGGGGCACGCCATTATGTCAGAGTCATCATTGCAGCTTTATGTCAGAGCTGTCAGTTCACTTTTACGTCAGAGCTGCCTTGTTGTGTCAGAGCATTAAATGAGGCCGCTGCTTAATGGCCAGCTGTAGAGGCGAGCCGCATAAGGCCACGTAGCTTTTACTCGAGCCGCATGGCTAGGTTGGCTTCTTTTGAGCCGCATAAAACTCCTGAGCCGCATGAAGCTCTGAGAGCTTCTTTGAACCGCATGAGACTCCATCTGTTTTGAGCCGCATGGATTTTTCTGTTCTTTTTCATGCTTCTACAAGACCCCCTTCAAAGTTTTCAATTTGTAAAATTGAAATACTTTGAATAAGAAGCATGGCTATGAACACATAAGCTCTTCTGGCCGCATAGGATGTTCTGGCCGCATGGACTTCTTAGCCGCATGGCCTTCCTGATCGCGTGGACTGCCTGGCCGCATGGACTTCTTAACCGCATGGATCGCTCTGGCTGCATGGACCGTTCTGGCCGCATGGACCGCTCTGGCCGCAAACTGTCTTTTCTGCCACGTAGGCGTCATTAATTGCCCTTGATTCATTTTTTGATTTAGAGCTGTCTTTTGGAGGAATCCCAAGAGTCGGTTCATTAAATATTTGGATTTATTTTGCTTTGATGAATCTCCTCTATAAGAGAGGACGAAATCCTAGGAGTCGGTTTTGCCTGCAGCACACGACCCAAAGCGTTCATCGGTCCACGTGCCCCTCCTTTGTCCTCCTATAAATACGAGTAATTTGGAGAAAAAAACTCTTTACTCTCTTTCCCGATTTAAGCTCTTCTTTCCCTAACTGTCGTCCTCCTCTTCTTCTTCTTCTTCTTCTTCTTCTTCTTCTTCTTCTTCTTCTTCTTCTTCTTCTTCTTCGATCAGCGATGGCCCCCATGACTTCCAAGGCTGCGGCGAAGGATAAGGGAGCGGCTTCGACGTCGACTGCGGTGCCTGAAGTCCATCCCGACGTTCACCCCACTATTGCTGGTAAGGATTTGGGAGGATCGTATGCTTCAAAAACCCTCACCAATATGGCTCTGTTGCATGCTTTATGCACAAGCCTTTAATGCGTCATTCGTCTTTATCGAACTGTTCAAATTGTATGGGCTGCATGTGCGTCCCATGTCCGAGCCGCATGGGGGTATACCCCATGTCCGAGCCGCATGGGAGTTGTCCAGTGGTCGCATAAACACTTTGCAAACTGAACCGCATAATGACCCGTCGAACAGAGCCGCATAAGCCCCTCTGAATGGAGCCGCATGAAGCCTCGCTAAGCAGAACCGCATAAGCCCCGAAACACTAAGTTAGTTTCACATGGCCATCTTCTAACTTTGTTTCTTTTATCTTTGATTCTTGCAGCATCCCTGACGAAGGTTGAGATTATTGTGAAGGAGGAGCTGCTGCCTCCTTTCATCAACCCAGAGTCATCGCTCGTTAAGGAAGAGGTGATACCAAAAAAGGAGGAACAACAAGAAGAGCTGGCACATATAGGGGAGGGAACCACTCCCAACATTGAAGTTGCTGTAAAGGAGGAGCTCCAGCCTGAAGGGGGTAGTATTGGGAGTTCTGATCCTCCTGCTCCGGACGAGGATCTTGCTCAAGTAGATCCTTCATATGAAAAATGGTTGAGGGATTGGTATATGCGCCCCCACAACTAGGATTCATGGGCTTTCATAAATGTCCGTCTTTTGTCTTGATATTTCTGTCTGTCTTTAGCTGTAGTTTGTATTTTGCTTCTTTTGGACATCAATGTAATCTTTTTTCTTCTTGTCTGAATGAAACGATGGAAAACTTTTCTGGCTTGCTCATGAGATGTAGTCATGTGAATGTAACTGATTTTGAATGAACAGAATGCATTCGCTCTATTCTTTGCTTGCAGTAGTTGCCCTAATGGGAGACTTTTTGTGGACCTATTATCCTTGGCGTACCCTGGTTTTGGATACGGATAATAAGACGAGAGAGAACCAACATACTTACTCAGAGGTAGTGAGGACGTGGTAAATATGAGGGTTTCTTCAATGGAGCCTTCCTACTCAGAGGTAATGAGGACATGGCAGGAGTAGGCTCCATGAAGGGTACATAGAACAACTCAGAGGTAATGAGGACGTGGAAGTTCTATGTGAGGGGGGTTTGTTTTTGATGGAAGGGAAACAACTCAGAGGTAACATCGACGTGGTTGTTTCGGAGAATTTGTGGATCTGTTACCCTTTTTGTGCGTTGAAAGTGCGGGTATTGGATCATAAGGAGGGAGCTCTTTTAGGAAGAAAGTTCATAGGTATAATCAGACATGTCTTACTACCTAAAAGATACGATATAGATTCATTTGTAGTGACCAGAGTGTAATTTCAGCGGTACCTGCGGGTGCATAACTCGACAATCTGAGAGATTTGGGATCAAAATGTAAGTTCAGCGGTACTAGAGGGTACATAACTCGTCATTCTGGAAAATTTAGAGTCGGAATGTGAGTTCAGCAGTAATAGAGGGTACATAACTCGATAATCTGGGAGATTTTGGGATCAGAATGTAAGTTCAGCGGTACTAGAGGGTACGTAACTCGTCATTCTGGGAAATTTGGAGTCAGAATGTAGGTTCAGCGGTACCAGAGGGTACATAACTCAACACCCTGGGAGATTTGGAGGATATCGTTTCAGACGTAATACTTCTTTAGGAACTTGCCGTTGATGGGCAACATGAGCAAGTCCCCATTTTGTTTTGCGAGGCGGTAAGCTCCATTGGATAATACAGCATCGATGATGAACGGGCCTTTCTACTTTGGCTGGAACTTGCCGGCGGTTTTGTGAGTCATAACCATCGGCCTTCGAACTGCCAGAACGAGATTGCCCACTTGGAATGTTCTGATTTTAACCTTCTTGTTAAAGGCTCCGATGATACGGCTCGATTCGTTGTTGAGCTAACAGGCGCTTCTCATCTAGGGCTTCCAACTCTTGTAATCGGCGATGGTGATTATCATCTGTCGTCAATCGGCAGGTGAGAGCGACACGGGGTGAGGGAATTTGAGTCTCCAGTGGGAGAATTGCCTCACTTCCGTATACCAGAGAGAATGGTGTGTTTCCGGTGGCCATCCGTACGGTAGTACGGTACGCCCACAAGCATTCGTCGAGCTTTTCATTCCAATCGCGTTTGTTTGATGACACAAACTTCTTGAGAAGCTTGATGATTGTTTTGTTGAACGCTTCAGCCAGACCATTAGCCGTCGGGTTGTATGGTGTTGAAGCGATATTCTGGATTCGATGTTTGTCGTAAAACCGATAGAAGGCGTGTCTTGCGAACTGCGGACCATTCTCGTGGATGATCCTTCGAGGCAGTCCAAAGCGATAGATGACATTATGCTTGAGGAAGCTGATCACGTTTGAAGTCTTGACTTCTGCCAGCTGAATAGCCTCCACCCATTTGGAGAAGTACTTTGTGATTGCGAGTATGAAGCGGTGTCCTCGGGACGAAGGCGGAGTGATCAGACCAATGATGTCCATTCTCCATGCTTCGAATGGCCAAGATGCCATTGTCGGATGTAAAAACTCGGATGGCTAGTGGATAAAATCTGTGTGGACTTGACAGGCTTTGCATTTTTGTGCATAGTCTATTGTATCTGCAACCATCGTGGGCCAGTAATAGCCCATTCGGCGAAGGCGATCTTGCAATTTTGGGCCAGGCTGATGGGCCCCACAGATGCCATCATGAGCTTCACGTACGGCTTCTTTGGCTTCTGTATTTGACTGACATCGAAGTAGTAATCCATCGTATGATCGCCGATACAGCATTTTCGTCTCTGTATCGTAGAAGAATATGAGGGAACGTCTTCTGATAGAAGTGGCTTCTTTCAAATTTTCTAGCAGGATGTCGTAGACAAAGAAGTCAATGAACGGTTGTCTCCAGTCTGGTGCTTCGTCGACAGTCAGAGCGGAGTAACTTTTGACACATTGAACATTGTCCTTGGGGCAGACCAATTTACGGCCTATTATGTCAACCAAGTGTTGAGCATGATTCGGAACGGCTAAGGAAGCGGCAAGGCCTGCTAGGGCATCGGCTTCAATGTTCTGGAGCCTGGGAACGTGTTCTATGAAGAACCCTTCCAAGGATGAGATGATGTCGATCGCTATTTGGTGATAGGGGATCATGTCTTCATGACGCACTTCGTATGAGCTCGGATCTTGTTAACGATTAGCTGTGAATCGTCGTATGCTTCAAGGTACTCTACCCCCAGCTCCTTTGCAAGTCGGAGGCCAATGACCAAAGCATTGTACTCGGCCACATTGTTTGAACAGGGCTCTGTGAGGGAATAAGTCCGATTGATCACTAGCCCGGTGGAAGAAATCAGCACCACTCCGACTCCAACGACGATGTTGCCTTTGGGCCCTGTTCTAGAAGCGCTGTCGAAGAACATTCGTCATACAGTATCGTGGGAGGCTATATTTGAATTGACGACCTCATCTAGAATCTTCTCGTCTATCCTGGTTGACTCCGAACCTGGATGAGCTGCTAAAAAGTCTGCCAAAGCTTGACCTTTAACGGCCTTCTGTTGGACGAAGATCATGTGGTAGGGAGACAATAATATCGCCCAGGTAGCGAGGCGGGAGCTGAGTGCGCCTGGCTTGGTCATGAGGACCCTGGAGGGGTTAACTCTTGATACGACATAGATGGTTTGTCCCGTGACATAGTGTCGCGTCTTTTGAATGGCAAACACCAGAGCAAGGCATTCCTTCTCCACGGCAGTGTATCGATGCTCCGGTCCCATCATCATTCGGCTGAGGTAATATATAGCTTGCTCATGGCCTGCATCGTTGTCTTGTGCTAGTAAAGCACCGAGAGAATGTTCCATCGCTCGTACGTAGAGCAGGAATGGTCTTCCAGCAACCGGGGCTACCAGGACTGGAGGGTTCGTCAGATATTCTTTGATGCTGTCGAAGGCGCGCTGGTATTCTTCATCCCATACAAATGAAATGCCCTTCTTCGTGAGGTGGGTGAATGGCCGACATCGTCCGGAGAGGTTAGAGATAAACCTCCTGATGTAGGCCAGCCTCCCTTGAAGGCCTCAGAGTTCACGGAGATTTCTTGGGGGACCCATCTCAATGATTGCCTTTGTCTTCTCAGGATCTATGTGGATACCCTGGAAAGTGATGATGAAACCCAAGAACTTCCCGCTGGATACGCCCAAGAAGGATTTTGTGGGATTCATCTTCAAATTGTGTGCTCGCATCAGGTTGAACACTATCCTCAGATCATGCAGATGATCTTCCTTAGAGCGGCTCTTGACGGTGATGTCGTCGACGTAGCATTCCACTATTTTGCGTAAGTAGTCTCTAATGATGACGCTCATAACTCTTTGATAGGTGGCACCAGCATTCTTTAAACCGAAAGGCATGACTGTGTAGCAGTATGTGCCAATTGGTGTTCGGAATGATGTATGCTTTTCGTCATCAGGGAACATCTTGATTTGGTTGTACCCCGAAAAACCATCCATGAATGACATACGCTCAAAGCCGCAGGTGTTGTCAATCATGATATCTGTGATAGGGAGGGGGAACTCATCCTTAGGACATGCCTCATTCAGATTGCGAAAGTCGATGCAGATTCGAATTTTTCCATTCTTCTTGAGGACTGGTACTATGTTGGCGACCCAGTCTGGATGCTGTTCCTCGCGGATGAAGCCCCTGGCTATCAGTTTGTTGACCTCAGCTTCAATGGCATCCATGATGTCGGGGCGGAACCGTCGTTGCTGTTGCTTGACTGGTTTTGCGTCCGAAGATGTTGAGTTTGTGAAGTGCAACCTCGGGGTTCAGTCCTGGCATGTCTTCGTAGCTCCAGGCGAACATGTCGATGTATTCTCTGACGAGTTGCAGTAGCGATTCTCGCTCTTCGTCTGTCAGATTCTTGCTGACGAAGATGGGCTTTGAAGAGGACTCATCACCGAGATCAACTTGTACAACCTCATCCTCGGTGGGAGGCTCTCTTTGTTCGAACCGCTTCTTCCATTGCGCATCTAGTTGTTGTGTCCACGGCTCCAACTCAAGAAGTTCAGGAATGTCTTTATCTTCTTTGTAGGCGTCGACAAATGCCATATTGACGGACAAGACTTGCCTGAATACGTCCCTGATGCTGACATCCGAATCGAAAGTTGGTGATCCGGTTGAGTGTGAATGTCAGTCGCATTCCTCGTCTGAGCTTTCAGGGGTCGTTGCTGGTGTAACATAGCCTAGCCCACATCTGGTTTTGTTGTAGTAATCTCGTGGTTTCCCAGTCGGGACAGGAAATTATAAGGGTAATCGTCGTCCAGTACCGTATTTCAAGCCTGGCGTAGCTTCCAGATCATACCCCTGTTTTTTCATGAGGTACTTGGATCGGGAACTATACAGATAAAGGGGAAGTCTCCCGATGTCGGGTTTGAGATCAACTTCTTCTATCCTGAAGGGTTGCAGATCATTCTTCCGGCTGAAGATGATTGGATGATCCTCTCCCTCGATTATGCGGTAAGCGTCTTCCACTGGTGTAAGTTGGTTTGCGGTGTAGACATTTGTTACCTGTGTATGCAGGTGGGTGCCTATACCGTGTTCCATAGCATACATTGTACAAAGCTTATTAAGCTCGAGATAATTCAAAGATAGCCCTTTATTGATAAAGTAAGGTATCTTTTCCAGTGGGATTACATCATCTGCGGATGGAACATCGGTGTGAGCAGCCACATACTTGGCCAGTTTTGACTCTTCTTCAGCCACCCCCTGTGTAAATGAAGACTGAGAGGATGACTTGGGCAGCTTAATCATCAGGGGCTCCATGGGTGGAGCAAAACGTGGAGTCGTTGGCGTACTAGCCACCCCCAGTTTGGTGCTCGGTGATGGGCGGGGAGTTGTTGGCTGGCTGGAAGTCCCCGGCTTAGCGATCGGCTGCCGATTCATTATGGGAAGACGAATCGTCATCGGCTTGACGTAGGGATTGAGCTCCTCTACTTGTTGCTGACTAGCTCTAGGCAGCCTGATTGTCAGTAGCTCTGTCGTGGGTCTTGGCGCTTGGCCATACTTTGGCAGTCGGATTATCATCTGCTCCTCCTGTGCAGAGAGGCTGATTGCGTCCTTACGCAGAGTGGCCGTAAGGGATGCAGTTCTGCCAGGTTTGCGTGCTTGGAGATGGATTGTCAGCGGTTCTTCTGATCCAGCAGCCGCCTCAGTTTGAGCTTGAGTATCTCCTTCGACAAGGTACTTTTTCGACTTCTCGTATAAGCATGAATCTGAGTAGTAGGATTCGACCCCTTTATAGGGATCGATGTCGGTAAATTCTGTCCTCACGAAGCCGTGCTTGTCGACGTACTTGAAGCACTGGTGTAGTATGGAGGGCACGAACATGTAATCGTGTATCCAAGGACCCCTAGAAGAATGTTGTAGGAAGTTTCTGCATCTATGACATAACAGGTCACTTCTGACTGAAGGTCGCCGATTTGGCACTTCAAGCGAATTTTCTCGATCGGATAGCTTCTGCCTGAATTGAAACCGCTGATGGCGGTGCTTGTCGGCGTCATGCGGTGCATTGGGATGCGCAGATGGTGTAGTAAGTTCTTCGGGATGATGCTTATGGAAGAATCGGGATCAATATGCATTCGGTCCACCTTGATATCGCCAATGTACCCAGTATAATACAGAGGGCGATCGTACAGGTTGGTCTTGATAAGCATGTCCTGCGGAGTGAAGACGATGTTGGGCATTACACCTGTGCAAGCGCTGTCCTGGAGATCTGCAGGCGAGCTTTCCCCAGTGAGATTGGACTGAGCCAGATATGCATCGACGTTCTGGAGTGCCTCGCTTAGTGCGATGCGAACATCTTTGGAGAGTCTCAGGAGCTCGTATAGCGATAATTTGGCCGGTGTGTTGGCCAATTGCGCCAAGATGTCAAAGTTGTAGGGCCTTTCCAGCCCATGAGGCGTCTCTTTTCGGAGCGGTTTGTCAAAGCGAGTCTCCTTCGGCCTAGGCTTGTCGGTCGTTGAAGGCTGTGAAGGTCCTGGAGCATCAGCAGCTGTAGGCTGATGATCTTCAGCCGAGTTACCCGGTGTAGGTTGGGATTGTGCACCCGACCGGGTGACGACGGTCGTAGCTTCCTCGACCTCCGTCGAGATTGTGCGGCATGATTTGATTTTCCCACTCTTCTTCTTGCTGGTGGAGGGAGGTGTGGACTGAGTCACTTCGGGTACCAGGTCCGGATGGACCCACATGACCTCTCCTCGTGATGTGGTAAGGGGCACTAGACCAGCAGCCTGGTCTCGGGGAGGTGGAAGGTTAGCGACCTCCATCCTTGCTCTGGGGATGGGTACTACTCCATCTTGAGTCTTTGTCGGAGGGAAGCTGCCGAATTGTACTGACACCATGTTGGCTGCTATGGTCACCTCTTCGAAATCGATGGCCAAGGCCTTAGAATCGATGAGATGTTGGATGTATCGCTTCAGTTGGTAGCAGTCTTGTGTAGCATGGTGAACATAGCGATGGTAGTGGCAGTACTTGGGGCTCTCCATTTCTGCAGGATGAGGTTCATGCCTTGGAGGAGGAGCTGAATTCGGCCTCCTTGTATGAGCATTTCCAAGATGGGCTTGACATGACCGTCCTCGAAGAAGTAGGTCATCTGAGGCCACTGTTTTTCTGCCGGCTTTGATTCGGGCTTTGGGGCTGTGTCGGCCACTACAGCCTATTTGCCCTTGTTGTCTCGATTGTTGGAGGGATTACCACCATTGTTGCTGTTGGTGCTAGGGCGTTTGCCCTTGTCCTCTCCTTCTGAGACATGCAATCCCAGTTGGCTAGCTTTCTTCAATTTGTCTTCTGCGCTAGTGGCACTGATGATGAACGTCTTCCAATCCTTAAACTGACTTTCGCCCATCCAGAGGCTGATTGTAGGAAGCAGCCTCTTTTGGCAAATTTCAATTAAGGAGGAATCAGGGTTACCGGAAGGCAACTTCATTGCGGTTTGGCGAAACCGCTCGATATAGTTCCTTGTCAGCTCCTTTTCTCCCTGAACAACGTCCATAAGGGTGGACATTGTCACGTCTTGTCCTACTTCGTAGAACCACTCCAGGAACATACGTTTGAAGCCAGCGAAGGAATGGATGCAGTTGTCCGGCAAGTTGCGGTACCAGTCGAAGGCAACCCCTTCCAATGCTCCAATGAACAACCGCGTAAGGATGGCGTCGTCATGAGGCAGATGGTTGGTTGTGACTTTGAAGTAGGTGATGTACCTGCTTGCAGATGTCTTCCCATTATATGGATTGATGTTAAATGGCTTATATCTTGGTGGGAAGGGAATATCTCTCCACACAGCAGGATACGGTTGTCGTATCCTGAGGTCTTAGCAGTTTTCTCGGGCATGGAACATGGCCCGGAGCTCCTGGAACTCGCTTCTTTCCTTCCTAGCCTCGTGTGCAGCGGTAGGAGCCGATATTTCAGGAGGATTATCACCCGGGTTTGGTGCAGCTGAGTTCGAGTCCATATTGACCGTGGGACCTAAGCTTGTTTGGCCAGGCGTCCTTCCTTGTAGAGTTGGAAGGGCCGCTTTGATCTCGTCCACGGATTTGACCAAGGCATGAAGTATGGCCTCCAGGGTGTCGATGCGTTGGCGATCACTGGGACCGTCTTGGTTGTTGTCCGTCATAAACACCGTCCTCACATGAGGAGAGATAGAAGGAACGGTGGAGGATGTGCCCTCTGAGTCATACCCTTGTACAGAAAAGTCGTCAGGGTATGTGGGAATATTCTCTTCTGGTTCGAACTCAGAAGGAGTGGTACCCCCAGCTTCAGAGCTTGCCTCGTCTTGAGAGTTGTGGACATCCTCGGGGACGTCGGGATCAACTGCATCTGTTGGGTGAAACGTTTCCCCTGGATTATCTTCTTGGAACACCGGGTTGTCGTGGATATTTGGGGGAGTGCTACCCCCGGCTCCAGTGCCTCCCAGAGATGTGGACGACGATTCTCCAAGTGTGGCAGATTTCGTCTTTGAGCGAGTACCTTGGAAAACTCCTCCTGCAGCGATCGTGGACAACCACTTGGTTGAGATTTTCGGGCCGGTAATGCTTGTTTTCTTTCCTCTCCAGCTGCCAGGGATCTTGTGAGCAGAATTGCAGGAGGCGACCAGAAGCGCCTCGTCTTCTGAGCTTGGGTGTTGCAGCCGTTGGAAGACGGACCGTCGGTCTTCTTGTACGGCCGCCTTGTTACAGCAGCAGTTGACAGTGATTTGGGTGCATTGATGTCCCTGACAGGACTCTTTGCACACCAAATTTTTCGTCTCTTTCCTTGCGTTTGTGAAGAATCACGTTGCGTAAGTCACCCGTTCTGCGGGCCCGGGAGTTCTGAGAACATGAGTGTGTTGGCATCCTGCCTGCTCCCTGATGTGGGGGTAGTACGAGTACTTGCCCCTGATCATTGTTGAGAGATTCTTAATAACTATCCCGTTCGTTGGCCGTCGGGGGCTGGACACGGATAGTTTTATACAACTTTCCATCGGGGGCCCACGTAATAGTCAGCGGGACGCCCTGATAGTCAGAAGTTAGGACAGCTGTCTGAGCTCGACGAGCCCGCGCTGCCCGAGACTTCTTCCTTCTAGCACCTGAGAGTGCGTAGTAGGAAGAGTCCACAGAGACTGGCAAATGAGAGCATCTGGGGTCAGGATCGCCTGAGAGGCGGTCGAAGACTGACCGTGAGCCACATGGAGAAGATGGTATACGGCTGGGTTTGGTGGCCGTGCAGGCTGTCTGCATGCGGCTGGTATGTGTGTCCGCATGACCCTTCTGTATGCGGCTAGGAGCGGTGGCCGCATAAGCAGTCTGTATGCGGTTGGCAGACGTGGCCGTATGAGCCTCCCACATGCGGCTGGCTGTCGTAGCTGCATGAGCCTCCTTCATGCGGCTGGACGTTCTGGCCGCATGAGCCTCCTGCATGCGGCTGGCTTCTATGGCCGCATGAGTTTTCATGTGGCTGGCGCCCTTATGCGACTTCTTCTTGGACCGCACAGAGTTCCTCTTTGCCCCTGCAAGTCCAGCATCTTAGTGTTTTCCTCTGCTAGACTTGGGGATAGCAGAGTCCTCTGTGGCCTGAAGTGGGGCCGCATGAGAGTCTTTCCCGCCATCTTGGGCGACAGAGAGTACTTCTTCGAGAGCTTGGGAAGGAGCGAATGATTTGGGCCTCCACTCCCTGCGGGCCTTCTTCGTGCGGGCTCGCCACTGGACCGGACCAGCGCCCCCGTCAGAGAGCATTTCTTCAAACGCCTGCTGGTCGAACCGGGCGACTAGTATTTGTTGAGTGGAGCCAAGTTTGGCTGCGTTCGATTGCGTCACCAACTCCTCAGCCGTGGAGAAGTTAGTCCCTAGCAGAGACGCCATCGTGTTTGCCATTGATTGTAAAAGTGAAGAACAATTTTATAGGAGGACTGAACTTAGACTCATAATACAAACTCGCTCGTACAAAAAAAGCCTAGGAATGAAAACCTAGGTACAGCAATCTAAGTACGATTGTTTATTTTTGATTCTGGGGGGTGACGGTAGAGGCTCGGGAAAGCGACGGCAGCTCTGCCTTACTCCTTGGACGATCAGACGTAGCCTTGGCTCTGATGAAGAAATGCTCTCGGAATGTGTGGGAAGACTCTTCTATGCGTGCCTTTTTTTCTCTGTGTGTCCAGCCGGAGGTCCTCTCTCCTCTTTTTCTAAGGGAATGGCACCTTGCTATTTATAGGAGTAGGGTGTGATCGTTAGGGTTTGCAATGATTGCCCCTTAAAAAGTTGGCGGTTTGGGGATTGATTACCATTTTTCTTGATCCTATTTTGTTGGCAATTAATCTGGCCGTTAATCTTGATTGCAACAAATCTGGGCAGTTATTGTTGATTGCGCCAAATCCATATGGGCAATTAATTTTGATTGCCACGAATCTTCATGATTTACTATGACAAGCTCGGATCTCCTGCCATGTGTTCAATCTGCTTGATTGTAATAAATCTGATTTGATTTGGGTAATTATGATGATTGCACTAAATCTGGTTGTTGGGATTTGTTGATAAATCTTGATTGATTTGATGCCACGTGTCCAACCATCATTATGCTGCGAGCCGTAGGGACACGAGGGAAACTGATCTTCCGCCACGTGTCCTAACTGCGAGCCACAGGAAAAGGGTGTCTTGACAGAGCCGCATGAGGGTGGCTTCTCAGGATTTGAACCGCATGAAGGTGGCAGCCGCATAGGTGTGGCTTCCAAAATCTGAGCCGCATGAGGGTGATTTCCAACTGAACCACATAAGGCTAGCCACGTGTCAAGGTTGCATGGGCGTGGCCTCTCAGCATTTGAGCCGCATGGAGATGGTCCCCATAATTCGAGCCGCATGAGAGTAGCGGCCGCATGGGATGGCTTCTCAGGATTTGAGCCGCATGGAGATGGTCCCCATAATCCGAGCCGCATGAGAGTAGCGGCCGCATGGGGTGGCTTCCACCTGAACCGCATGCGGCTGGCCACGTGTCAAAGCCGTATAGAAGACTTTGGGATTTGATGGATCGTGCCAGCTATAGAGGTTTTCTTCGTTTTCCTAGGAGCACGCCATTATGTCAGAGTCATCATTGCAGCTTTATGTCAGAGCTGTCAGTTCACTTTTACGTCAGAGCTGCCTTGTTGTGTCAGAGTATTAAATGAGGCCGCTGCTTAATGGCCAGCTGTAGAGGCGAGCCGCATAAGGCCACGTGGCTTTTACTCGAGCCGCATGGCTAGGTTGGCGTCTTTTGAGCCGCATAAAACTCCTGAGCCGCATGAAGCTCTGAGAGCTTCTTTGAACCGCATGAGACTCCATCTGTTTTGAGCCGCATGGATTTTTCTGTTCTTTTCCATGCTTCTACACTACTATTGAAGCGGGTCTGCGTATGTTATATACATACGCGAATTTTTATACTTCGGCCAATACCTTCTTCGAAGGCTTCACTATGTCTGATAGTTTTGTTAGTGTCAGACGGTCATGGACAGGGGCCAAGACTAATATGGAATTCAGAGAAGCGGATGACAATGTTCCTGCTGACAAGCCTCTGGAGGCTACACTTGTCGGCTTTTCTGATGAAGTAAATGATCTGCTACATATCTCCCTTAAGAAGCGGAAAGAAAAATCTCCTATGAAAGGGGGTAGCAAAAGACAAAAAGCTGGGGAATCATCTACCCAATCTATCCCAGTTGAACCTTCTTCTCCCTCTAAGGTTCGGAGGAAGAAAAATAAAGAAGCCATTATTATTAGTAAATAGCCTGCGACGAGGATAAGATCTCAAACGCGACAGATGGAAGAAGGAATTTCTTCTGGGAGAACATGAGCAACCCGTTCTTCAATCCCAAAAGAAAGTAAAATTTCTACTGAAGAGACTGAAGAGACTAGTAGAGGGCCGGATGTGCAAGATGAGCCTGGTGAAACCGAGGGATCACCTCCAATACCTCTTAAGCGCAAAGTGGAAAGAAAATTAATGACATCCAAATTTTTATAGCAGGAAACTGTAACTTCGCCTACTCCATCAGAGCTGGGGCAGTCTCCTGGACCACCTGTAAACCCCCTATTTTATGAATATTGAATAGTAATTATCTAAAATTTATTTATGATTTTTATAAAATTTTATGTATTATGAGTGGTTATACTAGAAATACTACACAAAAGAAATTATTACGTTTAAATATTTGCTTGATATTCTTTTATATAGCCATGATACCGATAAATTAGACATTAACACATATAGATAAATAAGCAATTATACAACTTGTAGAAATTGGGAATATGTATATTTTTTTATATATGGGATTGATAGCATATATATATATATATATATATATATATATATATATATATATATATATATATATATATATATATATATATATATATATATATATAAGCCCCCCTTTTATTCATTGTAAGGCACAAAATGCCAGAAGGGGCCTCTCCTGGCAACAATCAGGAGGATAGCGCGTTCCAAAAGTTGTGGTGCCCGTAAGGGCAAAGCCTGCTTGTCTTGAGTATCTGGCAGATCACCTCCCTGTTAAGCTGGGTAACGGAGAGTTGGTGCCTTCATATTTGGCTTTGTTACGGTTCTTTCAGATGACCCACGTGGTGGCGGCTGCGACGATCTGGTGGCAATGAGAGGCGTAATCCCAAGTGGCCAGAAGATCGGAGAAGCTCCCACCCGCCGATGCAATTCCGCATCGTTGGGCAATTGCTGCCCAGACGTTAGCGGAAGACTCGCCGTTGCGAAAGGTGTGGTCGATCGATTCCGTCTGGGTGTCGACGCAGAAGTGATAAGTGGACGCAAGAGAGAATCCTACAATGATAAGGATGTCGTCTGTGGGAAGCTTTTTGCTGACCGCTCTCCACACCAGGAAAGACCATTTCTTGGGTATGTAGGAGTTCCAAAAGGCTCCCAGAATGGGCCTGGGTGGGCCAACTCCGCGGACGATCCTTCTAGCGGAGGAGAGTGAGAAGTCGCCATTGGTGTTATCCGGTCACTGGAGCTTATCTTCATTCGAGTCGATCTTCAGTCAGGATTCCCGAAGAAGATTAGAGGCTTCATCTCCGGTCCAGTCCTGGACACTGTTCCAGTTCCAGTCTCCGTTGGAGCCCCACATTTCTCTGATTTTACTATTCATCAGAGCGGTTGGGAGGTGGGGAATAAGGTCCGTTCCCATCCACCTTTCTTAGAAGATCTCAGACTCGCCTAATCCCAGCGTGAGGCTGATAATTGGTTCAGCCAATGTTCGACCTTGCAGGATTCTGCGCCAAGCCGCAGAGGATCTGGTATTGCTAATGGCGCTGGCCGGGTCAATGTGCTTGAAATATCTAGCCTTCATGATATGCACCCATAGGGTATGCCTCACTCGGAGCTTCCACCACAGCTTCATGGAGAAGGCGCTCACGATGTGTGTCAGTCTTATGAAACCTAGACCTCCTTCATCTGTGGGTTTAGCCATGGAATCCCAGCTTGTGCAGTGATGTTTGCCTTTCGAGTCGTTGTGACCCCATAGAAAGTTAGCAAATAAATTCTCGATAGTGGTGATAACCTTCTTGGGGGGGAGCAAGCTGCTAGGGTGTATATGGGGATGGATGAGAGAACGTTTTTAATCAGCACCATCTTTCCAACGGGGGAAAGCGTTGCATTATGCCAACCTTCCAATTTTTTTCCTGATTTTGCTCACTAGCTCTTCGAATATGGCCGCACTCGATTTGCCATATACCAACGGACATCCGAGATAGGAGAAAGGTGGATATGCTATGGACTATATATATATATATATATATATATATATATATATATATATGAAAGCACTTTAAAAAAAATATGTTACTGTTCTCGTGAACAATAACATCCCCAAACCCGACCCTCACTCTTCCTTTCCGCGAACAAAGAGAAGGCGGGGATTCAAATCATATATATATATATATATATATATATATATATATATATATACATATACATATGAAAGCACTTTAAAAAAAATATGTTACTGTTCTCGTGAACAATAACATCCCCAAACCCGACCCTCACTCTTCCTTTCCGCGAACAAAGAGAAGGCGTGGATTCAAATCTCCACGAGCCCCATCCAAATCTTTCCAAGATATTCGTAAATCCTAATTCTCTTCAACCTTGAGTAAATTCTGATTCAAATTCAGGTACTTATCAATTCGAAACCGAGGTATATCCCGATTTAAACAAGAGTACATCTACGCGCAAACAACCAAGGGAATCACCAAAAGTTCTCTGATCAAAAACCCTATCAAAATCGACTCGAGAGAGAGCCCTCCGACAAGGAGCCTCGTCGACCCCCTGCGAACGCCTATAGCCACCTGCAACCGCCGTACGACCACCGGAGTGGCCGCGGACCGACCCTGAACAGAGCCGTCTCTGTTACAGCCGAACCCAGGTACCCAGGTTGCGACCTATATTTCTTTTGCTCTGCTCGATCGTTTCCAATTCTACGAAGTCCTATATGAAGCCCATGTGAACCTCTTCGATGCCGTTTAATTAGATCGGCCAATGTCGAGTTGTATTGCTCGCAAAAGTTTCTAAAATATCAGGGAAATTCATCAAATCGAACAGACCTCAAGACCATCCAGACACCCGACTTGGAAGGCCAAAAATGGTCGACCTGATGTCAGTTTTCGAAAACTAATTCAGAACGGTTGTAGACAACATATAGGAGAGTAAAAAAAAGTCTCATAGAACTATTTTTCATCCAGTATACGGAACATTATTTGTCATTAAAAATCAGGAAAAACCTATTTTAAAAACTGGAAAATTATGAAAAATCTACCGATACGACGTGCACCCCGACAAACCAGACGAAGTGGTCGCAAACTATATTCATCGAAAGGTGCGTATGGATGTTGCCAACATGTGGGAACTGACGGAACTCAATTTTATTGCGTGTGCGCGACGAAATTGGTACGTATCCGTCAAGATACCCCCGTATCGACCTTTTGAAAACTTGGCCCTAACTTCGTGTACGTTCATCGTATCAAGACGAAACTTATACCAATAGCATCGTATCAAATTTTGGTCCTGTGTGCCAGGTTTGGTCCGATTCTGAAAAAGTCGACCGGAACGCCTATTTGGCAGGCCTACGACCCGATCCAACGGACGAAATTGTACACGGCCTGCTAGAATCCAACTTTGAACATATGATTGGGTTCGTCTCCTCAAATCGGACCCATAGATATAGAGTTTGACGACTTTAGAGACCATAGACATTGGCACGCATCTCGGTGCAAAATGGGTCTAACGACGAACATCGTTTTGACCAAAAATTACGATTTTGCCCATGTTCCAGAATTTGACTTTTGGACATGCATTTTCTAGATATATCTTTTACACCGGGAATATTCTTGATGTCTGTTTCTGTCACGCCCCAGAACCAGAATACTGGAGCGGGGGCAGACATAGCCAGCTACGTATAACGGAATGGGATCCATACCGCTATACGGTCACGGCTGTCTAGATATGTGAGGGTTTCACTACAATCCATCAGTCTCTTATGGTCATAAAATAGCCTATTGTCTCAATCTCAACCAACTAATAATAATCACAAGATATCAGATCTCCAAATATACAATTGTAAGGCGTCCCAAACATTACATATCCAGATGATCATGAAGCTAGTCGTTACAAAATGTGAGGACTAGCAAGAGTTCAGTCATACATGATCAACCCCCGGGGCTTGTCAATCATGTTACCGCCCGTAGGCAGACAGTAAGTAAGTACAATCGAGCTAACACTTGCTCGTCGGCTAAACGCCTCAAAAGAATAATTTACAATATTACAGTGGAAGAAAAAAAGAAACCCACTCGATGCCCTGGTTACGCCTGGTGACCACCATCGGGCTGGAAAGCAGGGAGATCCTTTGGTGCTGCTCCGGTATCTGGTCATACAAAACCAGCTGGGTCAGACCCCAGAAAGAGCAAGTGCCACAAAGGAGGCTTTACTTAAGAACTAAAACCAGCAATTAGCACAATAATATAATTACATAATAAGAGACAGTAATTTAAGAAAAGCATGATAGGTAATTATAAAAGACAATCTTGCATAGAATCACTAAAAGATAGGACATATGGAAAAGCATGCCAGGATGATATACGATGAGATAACCATGGGACTATTCAGATAGCTAGGTTACAACCCGTAAACCAAACAAGGACCGGGGTTGTAACCCTTCGTCTGAACGGAACTTGGTTTTTCTCACCATTTATCGGCAAGATAAATATAAGAAATCAAGTCAAGTAACAATCTGGAGTGACAATCATTATAGTGACAATCTGGAGTGACAATCATTATAGTGACAATCTGGAGTGACAATCATTATAGTGACAATCTGGAGTGACAATCATTATAGCGACAATCTGGAGTGACAATCATTATAGTGACAATCTGGAGTGACAATCATTATAGTGACATCTGGAGTGACAATCATTCAATCATTCTGGTATAATCTTGCAATCAATCAATTCTAGACATTACCATACTGGACTAGACTCCATCCAATCAATCACGGCCAATCATTGCCTACGGCTTTCTACATTAACTAACTAGGGTTATCACAATCCTAGTTACTAGCAAGATACAATGAGATGCTCCAAGTAGTCACAGGCCCTGCAGCTATCCAGGTTATCCAGGCAATCATTATAGTGACAATTTAGAGAGTATAATGCATTAGAGTGACAATAGAGTTCAGTCATTTAAAGTGACAATCAAGAGTGCCCCACATAACAGTGGGCTGGAAATGTGCCCTACTCGTCGGCAGGCTACAAGTCCAAACATTTGCGGCCGGGATAACGGGATCGCCTGTAACTGGAGAACATCTCTTCATGTCTAATGAATTATACTAGTCATTAACCTTAGTCCATTTCAGTAGGTACTCCTGACCGTGGTACTCAGGAGTCCCCTCCTAGACATGATGCAAGACAGGACTGGATTATTTGTACAAGCACAATCGCCCACGGTGTCAGGATTAATTAAACAGATCATGTCATGTCAGGTAGCCGTCGCAACAGCTATTCAAGATATATCAGGTCAGGTTATCATGCCAAGTGTACTTGTCAGGAGTGCGCCACGACGGGCCACTTTCAGGTCATGTCAGGTTATTATGTCAGGAGTGCACCACTACGGGTCACTATCACGTCATGCTCAATTATCAATTCCAAACATATTAAGTAAATTCATGATTATCAAGTTCAGGACAAAAGGCGTAAGGATATAAAATGGACGTTAAATCTCTAATAAAATATCAATATACAGGGCCATAGAAGATCAAGGGTAATCAGGCTACTCTCAAGCCAGGCTACGCTCAAGCTAGCGTACGCTCAGGTCTGCGTACCAAAGGATCCATACACTTCCAATGGGAAGCGTACGCAAGGGTCAGAGTACACAAGGGCACGCTCAAGCTACAGGTCAGCGTACGCTCAAGCTAGCGTACGAAAGGGCCAGCGTACGCCTTCCTCGCTTAAGCTAGCGTACGAAGCTAGCGTACGCTCACTAGAAGGCAGCGTACGAAGGCTAGCGTACGCTCACTAGAAGGCAGCGTACGAAGGCTAACGTACGCT